>MU223381.1:966426-1029031 GCA_018584345.1 Thuja plicata | reverse complement strand
GTTCTTACAAATTTAATGCTAATGAGATAGGAGTGAAGTCTTTCATACTAGGCTCTAGGTGCTTGTTTCAATCCATACAAGGCTTTATGTAGTCTACATACAATGTTTCTCTTGTCTGGATCAACAAACCCTTCTAGTTGTTCAATGTATACCTCTTCTTCCATTATTCCATTTAAGAATGCATATTTGACATCCATCTGGTATACCTTGAATCCTTTGAATGCAGCATAAGCAAGATTCTAACTCCTAGTCTAGCAACGGGTGCAAAGGTTTCTCCATAATCAATACCTTATTTTTGTGCATATCCATTGCATACTAACCTTGCTTTGTTTCTTGTGACCTCTCCATTCTCATTCAGCTTGTTTCTGAATATCCATTTGGTACCAATGACATTCTTGTCATCTGGTCTCAGTACTAGTGTCCATGTACTATTTTTCTCAATCTGTTCTATTTCTTCATTCATAGCACTGACCCATTCTTCATTCTCAAGTACAGTATTAACAGATTTAGGCTCAAAATCACAAAGTAATCTAGTGTTTAGTGACTTCTTGTTCTCATTCCAGCCTTCTTATCTCTTATGATTTGATTATGTGGATGATGTCTTCTGACATACTTGGCAAGTTTTGGTTCAGCTCTGTGTTCATCATTCTGATCATCTTCTTGACCTTTGTTCTGATCTCCATCACTTGGAACATCATCTTGAGGATTTTCCTGATTTTTGGTAATTGCAGCCTAATGCTCGGGTGCAATGTCCTGTTACTCGGGAGCGATACACTGTTGCTCGGGTAGAGTGTCAGGTTCTGTATAAACAAACCTGTTGTAGTCCTCTGATTCTCTTTTTCTTTCTTTATCATTCTTTTTTGCAAATTCATCTATTTTCAGATTTGCACTTTCAATGATCTTGTTAGATGACTTGTTAAGACATTTATAAGCCTTGCTTTTGGTTGAATACCCTAGAAAGATACCTTCTTCACTTTTGGAGTCAAGTTTTCCATTTCTATCATCCTTCAAAATATAACATTGACTACAAAAGATTCTGAAGTAACTTACATTGGGTGTGTGACCATACCAAAGCTCATAGGGTGTCTTCTTTGTGTCCTTCTTCAATTGTACTCTGTTTAATGTGTAGACAACAATACTGACAACTTCCCTCCGGAAAGTTAGAGTGATGCTCTTCTCAATCATCAATGTTCTTACACAATCAACAATTGATATGTTTCTCCTTTCAGCAATTCCATTTTCTTGTGGTGTTCTCGGTGCAGAAAACTGTCTTTTAATTCCATGCTCATTGCAATAGTTAGTAAATTCATCTGAAGTAAATTCCCCTCCTCTATCTGACCTTTAGCATTTCAATTTCTTTTCACTTTGTTTTTCTACTATAGCTTTATACCATTTAAACATCTTGAATGCTTCTGATTTATCTTTTAAGAACATAACTGTTATCATTCTAGAATAATCATCAACAAAGAGAATGAAATACCTATCTCCATAGTAACTCTTTGTTTTCATGGGTCCACATAGATCAACATGGACTAATTCTAGAACTACATTGGATATATGAGTTTTACTCTTTGTTAGTAAACAGATTGTTCTTTTCAACTTAACTCTAAAATACCCAAAAATGCTTAAGAACAATCAAATATAACAGTTGGAAAATTGTTATTGAAGAAACTAATTTCCCTTTGAATTTAAAGGTACAACTCCCTTATATGAATGATTTTCAGTAAATTTTGCTCTTTCCTAATATAACATGGGTATGTTCTTAACCTGAGAACAAAAGAGGCAAACCAAGCTAATCCTAGGCAGGAAATAGCTCAAGTAGGACAAATTCAACTCTAAATCTAGCCAACTCTGAGATTTCATCAATCAGATTAACTCCCAAAATTGACAATGCATAAACTTCTATTGAAAATGCAGATGCAAGACTAAAGACTAATGATGAAACAACAATGAATCTATCTATATCAGAAGAATGTTTCCCAAACTTAAGATAACAACGAGTTTCCCCTTTTGCTAATTGTATCAAATCATAATACAAAGCTCTGGTTCGAACACAAATTATAAATCCAACTTCAAAGAAACACCTGAATTCAATAGAAAGATAAGTGCAATGCAAATGGAACAAATAAAACAATGGTATTTGAACATAAAAATTTGACTCTGCAAAATGCTATCTTTCACACCAAAATTTAGCCGACCTTTGTATTGATTTTGAAAATAGTACATATAGAGTCCCAGATTGGGCCATTACAAGAAAGAGGGAGAACCAAAAATATTCAACTTCCCCAACTAGAAATGATAACTGAAAGATCATCTGTTACATAGTATCAAAAATAGCACAAGGGAGAATCTATTTAAGCTTCAGTTTCCTTCCCCTTGTCTAATTTAGTCCTATAGGCCGTAACAACTGTAATAAATCGAATGAGTTCTTCATGCCTGTTGACGTGGACGTTAGTGTATCGAATGAGCCACCTGGAATGTTCCTTGGCAAGAATCTTAATGGCATTAGTCCGATCTTTCAGTTCCTCCGTCGCTCTGAAAATTCATCTACTCAATTGCTGGAGTTCTGGTATTTTGTCTAGATGAGAGGCAAAATCTTCTGTCAGTTTATGCAAATAACCAGAAAATGAATTCTGCATATTGGCTACTCCGATTATTGCTTTGCCTTGACCACTGGTCTGTGATTCTGTATGAAGCCCTAAGAGGAGTTTGAAATCTTTGCTCTACTCTTCTTTGATCTTGATGTCTGTCTGTTGCAATCCTACTTCAGCCTGGATGATCATCTCAATTTTAAACTCTAGGCTCTGAAGCCATTCGATCAAAGGCTTATATCCTTTCTGTAAAATCTTAGCTTTTAGAGCTTCTTTAGTCTTCAACTTTATTGCCACATGTAGCATAACTATACATTCCTGGGACTTCACCCTTTCTGATGTGAGGGTCTGTAAGTTCGTAGCAATGTTATTGCTCTCTACCTCCAACCTTAGAAGGGCGTTACCTAGTTGCTCAACCACTGCTAGTCCCTCAGACTCGAGCCTCTCAATCCACCATTTACCAATCTGCCCATAATGCCGGTCTTCTTGTAACTTAGCTAGAATGGCTTGGTTCTCCGCAGCACTGGGATCAAAGGTGGTTTGGGTGCTGGGAACGCTTGCAATCAGAGTGAGGAGTTTCCTGATGAAGTTGGTCAACTCAGCCACTTCTACCTTAAGTTGAACTTTGGCAGTCTTGAGCTCCTCGAGCTCTTCCTCTATCAATACATTGGTAGATTTCCACCAATCCACCTTGGTGTCATGACGAGCCAAGCCCATATCAAATGACTGCAACTGAAAGTCTGAAGCAGTCATATCTTCAAATTTACCTTCCTTAGTTGGTTTGGCCACTTCAATGGTGAAGTGCCCAGTCTCAGGATCACGACCCAGGATAGACATTGTCTTCACTTTCTTCTATTTGCTCATAGTGACTTTGGGCTGAAAGGCTCATGACAGAGTGTCTTTGCTGGAAGCCCCTTCTTCCACTCTCTTCTTCTTGCGTTCTAGAGTATGTTCTATCCATGACTCTACACTAGTAACTTTGTTGGCAGAAACCAACTCCTCAATGAACAATTTCTTGATGACTGGAGGTGTAGCCTTTGGTCTTGAAGCGAATGGGTTTACTCAAGTAGGAGAAGAGGATACCAATTTGGCTACTGAAGCGACCTTCTATTTCTTCCTGGCCTCTCCTTCTGATTCTGTAGTTGAAGGAGTATCTTCACCTACTTCAACTATGATGGGAGACCCTCTCCTGGGAGAATCCTGGGTCGGGGTGTCAACCGATACATCTACTGTGACAACTTTTACAAACCTCTCTAGTTCTGCATCCTTGGTGAGCTCCTTTGTTGTTCCAATATTTGGGAGTGGACCTTCTCCACAAGTCTTCTCCAATGTGATTGTTTTCTCAGGAGGTTCATCACCTCCTCTCGCCGGCTGGGTTGATCCTTTAGCAACAATTGGAATTGTTACCGACGAAGTGGTTGCAGTACCAACAATGTACTTTGTCGAGGTTCACTGAGTAGGAGGCTTCGTTTTTGATCTCTTCCTTCGGCCTGCAGTCCATTCAACCCATTGTTCTTTTCTTTTGTAGATACCCCCCATTAGAGTCGGCAAGTCGCTAATGGCTTGGTCTAGCATGGGTTTAGAACTGACAGGGGTGAGCTTTATCTCCTCTAGATATGTATAATCATACATATGATTTCCATAATCTTCTAGCCCCTCTACTGCTATGTTAACATTGAACCTCTTGATTTGTTCAATAGTTAATTGGGCATAAAATCTCTCTCTGCTTTCCAAACCATCCTTACAATTAGCCCAGTAGTCTTCAATATCATGTACATGATGAATTGTGCGACTCATTTGCAATACATCCCTGTCATAGTTGACTGGGTCATATTGCGGTCTCAAGACATCGTAGGTTTCCAAAGAAAACTTCTTTGAGAATGTCTTGAGAACATTCTTTGCCTCTGACCGGGACGCGCAGTTGTAAGCTTCGATGGTCATGGGGAAGTTGTATCCCTTCTTCTTAGCCTTTGCACAGAGTAAGTTCACCTAGAGTGCTTGCCTCATTACTTCGATCAGTACGATCATATCAGTAGGATACCTGGGAAGCTTCAAAGGGAAATCATCAAAACCTGCAAGATGAAGATATGAGAAACCTCTAAATTGAATGAAATAGCATCCAAATTGGCTGATGAAGGCCATGGCTTTGGGGGAGAATCTCCTTTCTGGACAACCTTGTAACTCCCTACACAATCTCATTGTAGATGCATCATTAACCCAAAGATACTTAGTATAACTGTTATGCAATTGTAAAGAGGGGAAAGATTCATAACTCTTGACATCATTAGGAAATTCCCCTAATCTGGGAAGACCTGGCCAAATTTGGAGTGTATTTAGAATTTATAAGAGGACTGAAGACAAGTAAAATTCAAACTGGTGTTTAGCTCTATCTAGGGCCTCCGAGAGATTCTCACTTACCATAAGTGCCCAATCAATGAAGTGATGTTGGGAACAGATTACCTGAACCAAGAAGAAGTGATGATCAACAAAATTGAGTGCCTCACTCTCACCTTTGATCTTGTGGAGTAACACAAGAATGTCTATGATCTCTGGCTTTAGATTAGTGCCGTATAATGTCTTTGATAGATTCCCTTTGGCACTCTTGGGTTCTTGAAACCATGCTTTCATTATCTGCTTCTTCTAAACTGACTTTTTGGCAATATATTCGGTCACCGCTCGACTGTATGTCATTTCTGAATACTCAGCTTGCTCTAGGATGCGAAGCGAGTTCTGGACCGATTTCCTATCAATAGATAACAACACTGTATTGTTGGGCAAGATAATTTTCCTGGTATCAGGGTTGTATCGAGCAATGCATTTCCAGATCAATTCTAGGGCTTGAACAACCATGGGAAAACCAGCGGCCTCAACTAATCCGCTCTCCTTCAACTTTTCTGTAATAGGATGTATCTGGTCCACTTTTAATCTATTCTGGAAGTTCTGCATGTCAAAGAACCTCATAGATGTATCCAAAATCTTATGCCATTCAGAAGTAATGTCGTTCATTCCATCGAATCCCATGAATCTGGAAACCATGCTTCTGATGATTCATATTTGGAAATTAGAAGTATCTCTTAGGGATGTGAGAGCAAGGAATAGCTAAAATATGAGACTTCGAATTCAAAATAATTTGGCAAATAAATGGTAGCTCTCATTCGCAACTTTCAACTGACTTTATAACTTTTGAATTCTTACCGTTTAACGGCCGACTTCGCACGCCACACGAATGAAAAGACCCTAACATTAATGAAAAGCCCGTTAAGAAGTAAAACAAATTTATTTGAATTAATTACCTTGATTTTATGGGCCATTAAGAAATGTCTTTTCACTTTTAGTAACCGCAATGGTAAATTTTCTGAGGTAGCGAAAAATCACTTTTCTGCTTCTCCTTTAGCAGAGAAGTACTTTTGGAGTGCTCTTAGTTCAAAAGTCCGCCAAGGGAGAAATTTGGTTTATCAGGATGCCAAAATGACATGTGTCAATTTCATCTGCCTTCTTTATATCTCAGGTTCTTTATGAGACAGGTCCTTCCTCAAAATCACTTCATTTAAATGGTTCAGCGGAAAACATACTCCATGGGTCAAAACCCGCCTATAGGAGTAGAGGAGAAGTCATTTTCCGCTTTTCTGCCTTTGGCTTATTTCCTTGATCTCTTTCTACTGAATCATTCCCTTTGGCTTGTAGAGGTGTAATCCAGACACAAAAACCCTTCTTAAGCCTAAAGGATCCATTTTAGCACTATACTTCTTGCTGAGACATCACTTAGTAGTCGTCAGCGGAAGATGAACTCTGTTGATACTTTTCCGCCTGTGGAGAAGCTGGAACCCGATTTTCCGCCAAGCTGCAAAATGAAGGATTACAGTTACATACTTCCATTGTGTGTAACATTAATGTTAGAAATCTTAGAACCTCGGCCTTTACGAGATTGGGAACTTAACCTACCCGATGAAAACATAAAATCAGATACGAATTCCCTTCGGCTTACAAAAGATAAGGCAATTGGGAAAAATCTGGTAAAGGCTCCCTAGCCTAAGGGAAAGTTTTCTAGACTTAGACTCAGGACTAACAAGAAGCTTTCAAGACCACCACTATACATTAAACACTCACTTTTATCTGAAAGGTATGTAGACCAAAAGTGGGGCAACAATAGGCTCTGTCTGGGGACTTGGACATTCACATGTCCAAGAAAGGAATCTCAAATCTTTGGTTTCGCAAAAGCTCAACAAAAGGAGGCTCACAACAAAACTAAAACAAGACACAGAAAGGGAAAACAGGAAGGGAACCTAACTAGGAAAAGAAAAGAAGGAACTAAACGTAACTATCGTACAATACAAGGTTACCTGTTTTCAATTTAAATATGATAGAGCTTCAAATCCTGACCATTATACGTCAGGGCTAGCGCCTCACCATCTAGATATGTTAATTTGAAAGAATTCTTCTCAAATGCTTGATGGATCTTGAAAGGTCCTTTCCATAGTGTTTCAAATTTTTCGTGCATGCCCTTGGGTGCCCTACGCTTGTCCCACAACAACACCATGTCTCCTATCATAAATTTTTGGGGTCTGCTCTTTTTGTCAAACAAATACTTCACACGTATCTGATGCTGTGTAATGTGGTCAACCATTTTCTCTCTTTCTTCTTCCAGTTTGTTTAGGTACATAATCCTCTTTTCTAAACCATTTTCATATATTCCATCTTCTACTGCTGTTCTCAGTTTGTAGGTTGCTAGCTCCAGTGGTAATGGAAGGCTGGCCTCTACTCCATAAACAAGTTCAAAAGGGGATACACCTATGGCTCTTTTGGGAGTCACTCTATCTTCCCAGAGGGTTTCATAGATTTTCTTGTGCCAAGTTCTCTGGTTGTCTGCTACAAGCTTCTTCATGATATTCACCAAGTTTTTATTGGTGGATTCGGCTTGACCGTTCCCTTGAGGGAAATAGTCAGAAGAATGACTGACCATGATGCTGTGCTCGAAACAAGATTGAATAATTTCTTGAGAAGAAAAGTATGTTGCGTTATCCATAACTAACTTAATAGGCACACCAAACCTTACCAGGATGTTTTATTTGATGAATTCACATACTACTTCTGAAGTAGTCCTTTTGGTTGCTTTTGCCTCCACCCATTTTCTGAAGTAGTCAGTCGCAGTGATTATGTAGGTATGACCTGCACTGGACGTGGGGTTTATAGGACCAATAAAATCGAGACCCCAATGTTGAAAATGACCTTCAATTATCGTCGTTCTTAGAGGTAACGCTGCTAACTGTGGCTTTCCAGTAAAAAAATTGCATTTCTCACTTTGCTACCCAGTGGTAAGCATCTCTGAACATTCCTGGCTAGTAATAACACTGCCTCAAAATCTTGAATGCGGTGACTGACGAGGAGAAATGTCCTCCACAGGTTTCATCATGAAATACTTTTAACAACTTCTCTTGTTGCTGTCTGTCGACACATCAGAGAAAGGTCCCGTCTATTGATCTCTTATATAACCTATCTTCCCAGATAACATATTTAGAAGCCTTCAGTTTTAGGTCTCTTCTTTGCTTAGAAGTCATCCCTTCAGGGTAATCACCATAAGTAAGCAAATATACGATGTTTTCAAACCAGGGATCTTGCATACTTACCGCCAAAACTAATTGTGTAGCTTCTGGATCTTCGCCTGCTGGTTTTCTGCCATTGCCCTGCATAGTGCATTGCCTCTCACCAGCCTTGTAGGCTTGATCTCCACATCATACTCTTGCATTTTAGCTACCCATGCTCCTCTGTTGTTGCATCCTACATCCTATTGAGTCAATATGCTCTTCACTGCGATATCAGGTACATACACAAGAGAATGTGAGTGTAAGATGTAGAATCTAAAATTCTTTAAAGCCTTAACGACTGTGAGAGCGTGTTTTTCAGTTTGGGAACATTTCAGCTCATGATTTTTCAGAGGCGTGCTCATAAAAGAAATAGGAGCTTGGACTCCCTCCTCATTTTCCTGCATCAGAATGGTTGATAGAGTATGTTCAGAAGAATAACAATAGATTACAAAGTCTTTCTTGTAATCAGGGTGACATAACACCAGAGCATTGGCTATGGTGTTCTTTATGTTTTTGAAGGCTTGCTTACCGGATTCATTCCAATTGAAATTCACATTTCCATTCATCATATCAACTATACATTTAGTAATTTCTGAAAAAAATGGAACAAACCTCCCGAGGAAGTTAACCTGACCAAAAAAATATTTTACTCTAGTTTATTTCATAGGTAAACTCAATTGATAAATAGCTTTGACCCTTTATGGATTGATTCTTATGCCTTCCTGGGAGACAATGTGACCTAGCAATTTCCCCTCAGTTACACAAAAGACTGACTTCTTGGGATTTAACGAAATCCCATCCTCCTGACACCTTTGCAATACTTTCCTTAAGTCATTTATATGATCCGTTCTTTTCCTAGAGAAAATAGTAAGGTCATCCAAGTACATACCAATGATTTTATTCTTCTTGTCAATGAAGGAAAGGTCCATACCTCTCTGAAAAGTAGCTCCAGCGTTGATTAACCCAAATGAAATTCTGTAGTAAGATAAAGTTCCCCATGGGGTGGTGAACGCCGTTTTGTGCTGGTCAACTTTCTCAACTTCTATCTGATTAAATCCTGAAAAGCCGTCCAACATAGACATCATTTCAGCTCCGACTATGATCTGCAGTAAGTGATCCATCTTGGGAAGAGCATAATTGTCTTTCAAAGAAGATTGGTTAAGATTTCTGAAGTTTACACAGATTCTTATCTCTCTGTTCTTCTTCCTCACAGGCACTATGTTTGCCACCCAGGTAGAGTGGTGTATAGGATAGATGATCCTTGCTTTAAGCATTTTATCTACTTCCTTGAATATTGCACCTGCAACTTTTGGATTATAGTTCCTTTGCTTTTGCCTAAACGGGGTAGCTTCAGGTTTTAAGGGGATTTGATGCTTGAATTTCCCACCCATAAAACTTTTCAGGTCTTCATAGCTCCAGGCAAAAATGTCCGAGTATTCTAGGAAGAGTTTCCTTACTTTATTCCATTCTTCTTCAGTACAACACTTCCCAACGTTGATCATCTTGGGATCTTTCTCAGTTCCAATATTCATTCCTTCGTACTCACCAGTAGTAGGACCTCTTTCGATTCTTTTCTCCTTCACAAAAGTGTCGTGCCTGTTGACGAGTTTTTCAAGAGTAACTAGATGGGGTGGAATGATATTGCCTTGTAGCTAGATAATATCTAACTTATCTTTCTTTAGCTTGTCTGGATGATCTCTTTTACGATTGTCGTGGACCTCTTTGTAGAAGTCACCACCGCTCTCTAGGAAGAGAAGGATATTCTTATCATCTTTGAACACTTTCCAATCTTCCACATTGTCAGGTATAGATGGTCGATATATGACTTCCACTTGGTACTTCTTGTCTTTGAATCCTAGGTGGGGAAGGAGTAATGAAGCTAACACACCCAGGGAGTCCGCTTCGGCATTCAACTCTCTCGACACTGATTCAATAGAGAATGCATCCAGTGTTTCTATATCATCCCATACTCTATTCCCGTAGTTCTTCAATC
This sequence comes from Thuja plicata, assembly GCA_018584345.1. Classification (NCBI taxonomy): domain Eukaryota; kingdom Viridiplantae; phylum Streptophyta; class Pinopsida; order Cupressales; family Cupressaceae; genus Thuja; species Thuja plicata. The sequence continues at coordinate 1,018,865 of MU223381.1, read as the reverse complement.
TGTGATTTTTAACAGAATATTGATTCTTAACCTGGCGCACGATAAGCTCTGCATCACCACGAGCTCTCAAAATCTTCACGCCTTTTTCCTTTGGAGTGATGATTCCTAACAGGAGGGCCTCATATTCAGCAATATTATTGGTATTTCTGAACTCTAATTTATAAGCCATAGGCTCACATATTCCATCTGGTGATATCAAGACCACACCTGCGCCAGATCCTGACGAAGCATAACTACCATCAAATTCAAGTGTCCAGATTTGAGATGACTCCTCTTCGGTGGAAAATTCCTTTCCCTGTTCTCATAGTTTCACTTCCTCATCGTGATCATCAGTAAATAGCATATAGCTGGAAAATTCCAATTCTTGATACAAGATTTGGGCTTTAGGATCATCTGACTTCAACATTATAAACTTAGCTTTCTCTTCCGGCACCAGTTTAATCTTTTTATTACCCACCAGGATTAAAGCTTGAGACCAATCTAACTTTATTTCCCCTCCTAGATCTCTATAGAAACTCTTGCTTAGAAACAAACCATAGCTAGTAGGTATATCAACAACCAGGATTGTTAACAACATCTTCTTCTCAGGGTGCGCTGCCAGAGCCACTTGGGCGTCCTTAATTTGTCCAACCAGAGGTACTTGTTTGGAGTCCATAGAATAGCACCTACCATGAGCTTTAGTAAGGGTAAGTCCTAAAGCTTTAGCTACTGTTGATGGCATCATGTTATCTGAGGCTCTAGAGTCTATTATACAATTGCTCAACTTGCATCCATTAATATACAAAGACACATAGAATGGATTAGGCTTTTGACCTGGGAAAGTAGCTAACACAGATGATTCACCTTGCTCAATGGGTTTCACAAAAATTGACTCATTTTCTATACTAGTCATGACGTTCTGGTTTAGGTTCTGATTCCTTTCAATACAGTAATCTACTAATTTTTGCAATTCTATAGGATTGGACTTGAGATAATCTATGGGAGAGATTTGAATTTGAGAGTCCTTACAAAAATGAATAATGTCAAAAGAGTTCTACTCCTTACCTGGTTGTAGAATTCTCATGCCTTGATTTTATTCCTTAGAGTTGGAGGTAGACGCTTTGTTATTTTTAGGTGGGGGGAAGAGGCAGGACCTTTATCTTTCTGGCTCCTAGTCAAGATTGTATAGGAAGTCCCATCTATGGTTGCATAACATGTTTCTCCTTGTTTAGAATCAGACTCATACTCTAAATATAAATTTTCAGAGTCGCCATGCGAGTATGAATCTAGTTTGGCTCCGGAGACTCCAACATTCCATTCATCATTCTGATGCATTTGCTAAGCACATGCTACATCATGGCAGCTTTCTCCGTTGTGATATGTAGTTAGATGAAAGGCGCACATATTCCCTCTTTTACGGGGGCTTCAATAGCTAGTCTTTGTGGTGGACCAGTTAATTGTAATGCTTTACTGTCAGAATTCCTCCCATCATTGCCCCTTCCAGGTTGCTCTTGATAATTCCGTTGATAAGGGTTATTGAATCTAGGAAGTTGCCTTTTGAAGGCGATGAATTCATTTGACAATTTTTGGATCATCTCATCAGACGATGTAGTACCACTAGTACTGTCTCTTGACTTGATTTCTCTCTTCCATTTCCCAGATGAGATCATGTGGTCTTCGAGTTCCACGATAATTCTTTGTGTAGCATCCAAACCTACAGGATTAACTCTTCTTAGATCATAATTGATGTCTGGTGGCATAACACTTATAAAGAATGTTTTCAAATTTCCCGCCGTAGGTCTGTCAGCCGCTGGAATACGATTTATGAGCTTATTGAATTTAGCTATGAAATCTCTCATACTAATAGAAGGCTCTTTATTGATAGAGGTTAATTGCGTCAGGAGAGCATGTTCATATTTTGCAGTTTTGAACCTTCTCTCAAAAGAAGCTCTCATGGAGGCCCAGTCTGTAATAGAAGAATTTGGCAGGTGATGAAACCAATCGACAACGCCCTCAAAAAGGGTCTCAAAAAATAATCTGACGACCACATCCTCTTCTTGTACTGGTAGAATATTGACAGAAGCAAAGAATGCAACAATATGTTCATCTGTAGATTCTTTCCCGTCTCCCAAAAATTTAGGAAAATTCTTTCTAGACCCTGAGGGAAGAGGATTATATGCTGCTAATTGTAGGGGTCCGACTGCAGTAGCCCAAGGGAGTGCCATTGTTACTTGAGGTAAATAAGGGGTTAGATTGATAACAGGGGGAGCAACTACTCTGTGTAACGTTAACACTTGGCAAGTGGTAGATAAAAGAGTACACTGCTTAGGGGGTGAAGAAGGTCTGCTCTGGATTTTTGCAGTTCTATTTCTTTGGAGAGGTACTTCAAGCAGAGCAAAGTTAATATCCACAAGTCTCTCAAAGACTGGATCTATACTTCCTTCTTTCTTTGTGCTCTTGACAAATCTTTTAGGATCTATATTTTTGACTAATTCTATGGCCTAGCTTCATGCTCGACTTGGCACTGTGCTCTTCTTTAATTTCCCCTTTGGAATGCACTTTCAAGTGCTTCTGCTCTAGCTTCTTCTTTCTCTAGCACTTGACTGGCATTTCTGTAATGTTTGGTGCTTCTTCTGTTCCTCCAGGCAAAAGTGTTTAGTGAAGAAATAAGGTCCTCTTGATCGTCTTGAAAACCAAGATTTGGTTGGAGTACAAGAATTATATTTTTATGGGGAAGCACCATCTTTCCTCATGATATGATTCTGGTGTAATAACTGTTCATCTTCCCCAGTAGAGTGTCCAAAAATCTGTTAGTAAACAGATTGTTCTTTTCAACTTAACTCTAAAATACCCAAAAATGCTTAAGAACAATCAAATATAACAGTTGGAAAATTGTTATTGAAGAAACTAATTTCCCTCTGAATTTAAATGTACAACTCCCTTATATGAATGATTTTAAGTGAATTTTGTTCTTTCCTAATCTAATAGGGGTATGTTCTTAACCTGAGAACAGAAGAGGCAAACCAAGCTAATCCTAGGTAGGAAATAGCTCAGGCATGATGAATTAAACTCTAAATCTAGCCAACTCTGAGATTTCATCAATCAGATTAACTTCCAAAATTGATAATGCATGAACTTCTACTTAAAATGCAGATGCAAGACTAAAGACTAATGATGAAACAACAATGAATCTATCTATATCAGAAAAATGTTGCCCAAACTTAGGATAACAATGAGTTTGCCCTTTTGCTAATTGTATCAAATCATAATACAAAGCTCTAGTTTGAATACAGATTATAAGTCCAACTTCAAAGAAACACCCGAATTCAACAGAAAGATAAGTGCAATGCAAATGGAACAGATAAAACAATGGTATTCGGACATATAAATTTCACTCACTAAAATGCTATCTTTCCCACCAAAATTTATTCGACCTTTGTATTGATTTTGAAAATAGTACATATAGAGTCCCAGATTGGGCCATTACAAGAGAGAGGGAGAACCAAAATGGTTCAAATTCCCCAACTAGAAATGATAACTGAAAGATCATCCGTTACATAGTATCAAAAATAGTAGAAGGGGGAATCTATTTAAGCTTCAGTTTCCTTCCCCTTGTCTAATTTAGCCCTATAGGCCGTAATAGCTGTAATGAATCAAATGAGTTCTTCATGCTTGTTGACATGGATGTTAGTGTATCGAATGAGCCACCTAGAATGTTCCTTGGTGAGAATCTTAATGGCATCAGTCCAATCTTTCAGTTCCTTCATCGCTATGAAAATGCATCCACTCAATTGCTAGAGTTCTAGTATTTTGTCTAGATGAGAGGCAGAATCTTCTGTTAGTTTATGCAAAAAACCAGAAAATGAAATCTGCATATTGGCTACTCTGATTATTGCTTTGCCTTGACCACTGGTTTGTGATTCTGTATGAAGCCCTAAGAGGAGTTTTAAATCTTTTCTCTGCTCTTCTTTGATATTGACATCTGTCTATTGCAATCCTGCTTTGGGTTGGATGATCATCTTGATTTTAAACTCTAGGCTCTGAAGCCATTCAATCAAAGGCTCATCTCCTTTCTGTAAAATCTTAGCTTTTAGAGCTTCTTTAGTCTTCAACTTTACTGCCACATGCAACATAACTCTACATTCCTGACACTTCACCCTTTCTGACATGAGGGTCTGTAAGTTCGTAGCAATATTATTGCTCTCTACCTCCAACCTTAGAAGGGCGTTACCTAGTTGCTCAACCACTGCTAGTCCCTCAGACTCGAGCCTCTCAATCCATCATTTACCAATCCGCCCATAATGCCGGTCTTCTTGCAACTTAGCTAGAATGGCTTGGTTCTCCGTAGCACTGAGGTCAAAGGTGGTTTGGGTGCTGGGAATGCTTGCAATCAGAGTGAGGAGTTTCCTGATGAAGTTGGTCAACTCAACCACTTCTACCTTAAGTTGAACTTTGGCAGTCTTGAGCTCCTTGAGCTCTTCCTCTATCACTACATTGGTAGATTTCCACCAATCCACCTTGGTGTCATGACGAGCCAAGCCCATATCAAATGACTGCAACTAAAAGTCTGAAGCAGTCATATCTTCAAATTTACCTTCCTTTGTTGGCTTGGCCACTTCCATGGTGAAGTGCCCAGTCTTAGGATCATGACCCAGGGTAGACATTGTCTTCACTTTCTTCTGTTTGCTCATAGTGGCTTTGGGCTAAAAGGCTCATGATAGAGTGTCTTTTCTAGAAGCCCCTTCTTCCACCCTCTTCCTCTTGCTTTCCAGAGTATGTTCTATCCATGACTCTGCGCTAGTAACGTTGTTGGCAGAAAACAACTCCTCAATGAACAATTTCCTGATGACTGGAGGTGTAGCCTTTGGTCTTGAAGTGAATGGGTTTACTGAAGTAAGAGAAGAGGATACCAATTTGGCTACTGAAGTGACCTTCTATTTCTTCTTGGCCTCTCCTTCTGATTCTGTGGTTGAAGGATTATCTTCACCTACTTCCACTATGACAGGAGACCCTCTCCTGAGAGAATCCTAGGTCAGGGTGTCAACCAGTACATCTCCTGTGACTGCTTTTACAGAATGCTCTAGTTCTGCATCCTTGGTGAGCTCCTTTGTTGTTCCAATATTTGGGAGTGGACCTTCTCCACAAGTCTTCTCCAATGTGATTGTTTTCTCAGGAGGTTCATCACCTCCTCCCATCGGTTGGGTTGATCCTTTAGAAATGGTTGGAATTGTTACCGATGAAGTGGTTGTAGTACCAGCAGTGTCCTTTGCCAGGGTTTGCTGAGTAGCAAGCTTCCTTTCTGATCTCTTCCTTCGGCCTGCAGTCCATTCGACCCATTGTTCTATTCTTTTGTAGATACCCCCATTAGAGTCGGCAAGTTGCTAATGGCTTCATCCAACATGGGTTCAGAACTGACAGGGGTGAGCTTTATCTCCTCTAGATATGTATCATCATACATATGATTGCCATCATCTTCTAGCCCCTCTACTGCAATATTAACATTTAACCTCTTGATTTGTTCAATAGTTAACCGGGCATAGAATCTCTCTCTTCTTTCCAAATCATCCTTACAATTAGCCTAGTAGTCTTCAATATCATGTACATGATGAATTGCGTGACTCATTTGCAATACATCCCTGACATAGTTCACTAGGTCATATTGCGGTCTCAAGACATCGTAGGTTTCCAAAGAAAACTTCTTTGAGAATGTCTTGAGAAAATTCTTCACCTCTAACTGGGACATGTAGCTGTAAGCTCTGATGGTCATGGGGAAGTCGTATCCCTTCTTCTTAGCCTCAACACAGAGTAAGTTCACCTAGAGTGCTTGCCTCATTACTTTGATCAACATGATCATATCAGTAGGATACTTGGGCAGCTTCAAAGGGAAATCATCAAAACCTGCAAGACAAAGATATGAGAAACCTCTTAATTGAATGAAATAGCATCCAAATTGGCTGATGAAGGCCATGGCTTTGGGGGAGAATCTCCTTTCTGGACAACCTTGTAACTCCCTGCACAATCTCATTGTAAATGCATCATTAACCCAAAGATACTCAACCTAACTGTTATGCAATTGTAAAGAGGGGATTAATTCATAACTCTTGACATCATCAGAAAATTCCTCTAATCTGGGAAGACCTGGCCAAATTTGGAGTGTAGCCAGAATATATAAGAGGACTGGAGACAAGTAAAATTCATTCTGGCATTTAGCTCTATCTAGGGCCTCTGAGAGATTCTCACTTACCATAAGCACCCAATCAACGAAGTGATGCTGGGAACATATTACCTGAACTAGGAAGAAGTGATGATCAAAAAAATTGAGTGCCTCACTCTCACCTCTGATCCTATGGAGTAACACTAGAATGTCTACGATCTCCGGCTTCAGATTAGTGTCGTATAATGTCTTCGACAACTTCCCTTTGGTGCTCTTGGGTTTTTGAAACCATGCTTTCATTATCTCCTTCTTCCAAACTGAATTTTTGGCAATATATTCGGTCACCGATCGATTGTATGTCATTTTTGAATACTCAGCTTGCTCTGGGATGCAAAGCGAGTTCTGGACTGATTCCCTATCAATAGATATCAACACTGTATCATTGGGCAAGAGAATTTTCCTGGTATCTAGGTTGTATCGAGTGATGCATTCCCAGATCAATTCTAGGGCTTGAACAGCCATGGGAAAACCAGCGGCCTCAACTAATCCGCTCTCCTTCAACTTCTCCATAATAGGATGTATCTGGTCCACTTTTAATATGTTCTGGAAGCTCTACATATCAAAGAACTTCAGATATGCATCCAAAATCTTATGCCATTCAGAAGTAATGTCATTCATTCCATTGAATCCCATGAATCTGGAAACCATGCTTCTGATGATTCGTATTTGGAAATTAGAAGTATCCCTTTTGGGATGCAAGAGCAAGGAATAGCTAAAATATGAGACTTCAAATTCAAAACAATTTGGCGAATAAATGGTAGCTCTCGTTCACAACTTTCAACTGATTTTATAACTTTTGAATTCTTACCGTTTAATGGATGACTTCCCGCACCACATGAATGAAAAGACCCTAACATTAATTAAAATCCCGTTAAGAAGTAAAATGGCTTTATTTGAATTAATTACCTTGCTTTTACGGGCTGTTAAGAAATGTCTTTTCACTTTTAGTAACCACAATGATAACTTTTCTGAGGTAGCAAAAAATCACTTTTTCGCTTCTCCTTTGGCGGAGAAGTGCTTTTGGAGTGCTCTCGGTTCATAAGTCTGCAAAGGGAGAAATTTTGTTTATCAGGATGCCAAAATGGCATGTGTCGATATCATCTACCTTCTTTATATCTTAGATTCTTTATGAGATAGGTCCTTCCTCCAAATCGCTTCATTTAAATGGTTCGGTGGAAAACATACTCCGTGGGTCAAAACCCACCTGTAGGAGTAGAGGAGATGTCATTTTTCACTTTTCTGCCTTTGGCTTATTTCCTCGATCTCTTTCTACTGAATCATTCCCTTTGGCTTGTAGAGGTGTAATCCAGACACAAAAACCCTTCTTAAGCCTAAAGGATCCATTTTAGCACTGTACTTCTTGCTGAGACATCACTTAGTAGTCGTCGGCAGAAGATGCACTCTGTTGATACTTTTTCACCAGTGGAGAAGCTCAAACCTGATTTTCTGCAAAGCTGCAAAATGAAGGATTACAACTACATACTTCCATTGTGTGTAACACTGATGTTTGAAATCTTTGAACCATGGTGTTTATCGGATTGGGAACTTAACCTACCCGATGAAAACATAAACTCAGATATGAATTCCCTCCGGCTTACAAAAGAGAAGGCAATTGGGAAAAATCTGGTAAAGGCTCCCTAGCCTAAGGGAAAGTTTTCTAGACTTAGACTCAGGACTAACAAGAAGCTTTCAAGACCACCACTATACATTAAACACTCACTTTTTTTTGAAAGGTATGCGGACCAAAAGTGGGGCAACACTCTTGAAACTAGACTTTGTCATCTTACCTTTTTGATAATTCTTGCACATGATATGCTCAGGCTTAGTCATGCTTGGTAAGCCTCTTACATTCCTTTTGTTGCTTATCTTTATCATGTTGTCAAAATTCACATGACACAATCTTTTGTGCCACAACCATACGTCTTCGTTTCTAGCCATTAAACAAGTCGTGTTAGTGTCATCAAGATAGAAAAGGTTACCTTTTGTCTGCTCACCGGTTCCGATCAACCTTCCTGATTCACTGAAGATCTTTGCCTTCTTATTTTCAAAATCCACTCGGTGATCTGCCTTATTTAGTTCTGAAACACTTAACAAATTATAATTCAATCCTTTTACCCAGTAAGCATGTTCACATTTGATCAGGTTATTCAACATTATAGTTCCTTTACCTTCAACTGGACAAGGTGTATCATTACCCATTCTTACTGAACCACCATTATAGTATTCAAAAGTCTCAAAGTTTTGTTTATCACCGGTCATATGGTGAGTGCAGCCACTATCTATGATCCAAACATCATTCTTACTAACCTTAGATATGAGTGCAGTTTCTACATACCTTTCTTCTTCTTCGTCTGAATCATCCTTCATGGCTACAAATACCATTTCAATGTCTTCTTCTGATTCGGTGTTAGTGTCATCAACTCTATTCTCAGCTAGGTAACAAGCTTTCTTCCCTTTATCCTTGTAGTCTCGGGTATCTCTTTTGTCGGATTGTTGGTTGCTTTGGTAATCTCTGTTATCACCTCTATCAAACTTCTTCTCATATGATCTGTCATTACTTCTGTCATCTTTTCTTCTGTTTGGACATCTTGTAGTAAAGTGTCTAACCTCTTTACAATTGAAACATACAAGTGGTAGTTTACCTTTGTATCTACCTTTTCCTCTCTGTAATCTTCTTGCCATTAGTGCTTCAATCTCATCAAGTCCTTGATCCTCATTATCACTTTCACTATCATTTCTAATAGCATGTCTATGACTTGAATTGCTTATTTTTAGAGAAGATTTGAATGCAGATTCTATAGATGGTAAGACACTATTATCAAAGTTATTCATTTCAAATGAAATCAGTCTACCAATCATACTATCTAGAATAACTGTATTGTTTTCAACTACTCTCATTTCTTGAATAGCAGAAACTCTAATAGCATATACAGGCAGTAAGGTTCTTAAGATTTTACTAACCATTGTCTCCTCTTCAAGTACACCTCCAACTCTTTGGATAGCATTGACTACCTCTTTGATTTTGCAGCCATATTGAGTGATATTTTCTCCTTTTTTCATCCTTAGGTCATCAAACCTCCCTCTTAGACTTTCTTCCTTGGCTCTTAGTAAATTAGCATCTCCTCCATGTACCAGCTTCAACTTATCCCACATTTCCTTTGTAGAGGTGCAGGTTTTGACATCTTCAAACTCAGCATCAGAGAGTGATGAGGCAAGTTCTATCACCATGCAATTATGGTCATGATTTTCTCTTAATTGCTCAAGAGTGTGAGGTCCTGTAGGAAACACATATTCAGTATCAAGGTGTTGAGTAACATCATTACCAATACCTGATAGGTGGAGTCTTATTCTGCTTTTCCATAATGCAAAGTTGTCTTTATTCAACTTGGGCACATCTCGTCTATTCATCTTGTGATTTTTTTCTTGAGATGTTAAACTCCCTTTCTAAGCACACAAGCTCTGATACCAATTGTTAGTAATAACTAAGAGGGAGGGGGGGTGAATCAATGGCCTAAAAAATATTCCAATTAATCAACCCAAAAACTTAGTACCACAATATTAAGCCTCTAGTTATCTTCAGTCCTATAAGATGAATGCCTTCAAATATACTTATCAAATTACTACTGCTCGGAATGCTTTGTTAAACCTTATTCTTTATGTTTACCAAATAGCAGTCTTTTAATTTACCAAAAGTAGTAAATTACTTAGAGTATACCAATCAATCTAGATTAGATATGTGTAATGAAAAACACTAAATTAATGACTCATATACACATTGACACATGGATTTTTAACGTGGAAACCTTGTTAAGGGAAAAACCACTTGAGACTGGTAACCCAAAATTTTCACTCTTCTGAAGTGAGCTCGGTGAAAAGCCAACCCTGTTAAAGGTTAAAAAAACATTGTTAGGTGTGACCTTGTTACAAGACTTAAAAGATTAGTTTGTGACTTGATATCAGGTATTTCTATGCTACCTTCCTTGTCCAAACTCTTTTGGTTTGTCAAATGGTATCTGGCATCTCATGCTATCTTCATGATCAAACATTTTGATACTCCTTGGGATGTATCTCAATACAGAAAGGATATTTAAATCCTTCTTGGTTAAGAGACTTTCTGAATCAATGGTTAAACTGAAATAGTATGATTTGTTCACATATACAACTTATACTTGTAGATTTTTAGATCTACTGTAAGCTCATAAAACCAATCTGATCAATATATCTTTTTAATACCTTTGATCCACTTTTGTTCTGCTCGGTGATGCTATGCTCTGTTGCTTGGTGTCCACTAAAATCTTTAACTCTTTCCTCAACTTGATTGATCGGGACTGTATGAAGTTGTTCTTCATCAGTTTCTCTCTAGCATCCTCTTTTTTCATTCACTCCCCTTAATTCATAATGAATTAAGTTGTCTCTTTATAGACATGATATCACCGTTTCTAGGTTCTTGATTTTCTTGATCTTGGCGTGATCCACAATCTTAGCCAATATGATTTAAAGAAAAACTCCTATTTTATCTTGTAGAGATCTTCTTGCCAACTGGACAAAACAACTTTAAATCCTTTATTTATCTCTAGCTTTATCTTGTCAATGAAAATAATGATGACTATCAGTTAAGTCTATATTTAACTCTACTAGCTAGATATTTTGTCATTTATGAACTCCAGTTAACTTCGGTGTTTTAACTCTTTGATATCTTCGGTCAACACTCCAGTTCTCCTTGGGCTTCTCCATCGGGGTTGTCTGTCCGTCGGGGTTGTCTGTCCTTTGGGCTTGTCTGTCCGTCAGGTTACACTATGATTCTAGCCGTTGGGTATGCTTGTGATTCTGCTTGTCGGTAATGCTCGTCAGTATTCTTGCTCGGGCATCACTGTGACTTAACTTTCAGTTATCTCTGTCCGTCGAGTTCCACTAGCCATCGCTGTTTGAAGTCACATAGTGAATGCTTGTCTTTTATGCATTAATGAAAGCATAATCTTTATCTCTCTAATTCTTTGAAGTCTTTGATGCTTTGATTATAACCGATTAAATTATATCAAGTTGACATCAATGATAATACAATCCATTAACTGATTTAATGTCTTGCATTATCTTTCTGCATTTCGATGATCAACTTAACATCTTCAAACATTCAATTAGTTACATGTCATCAGATAGGTAACTATAATATTCCAATTAATCAACCCAAAAAATTAGTACCACAATATTAAGCCTAAAAAATATTTCATTTAATCAACCCAAAAACTTAGTACCACAATATTAAGCCTCTAGTTATCTTCAGTCCTATAAGATGAATGCCTTCAAATATACTTATCAAATTACTATTGCTCAAAATTATTTTTTCATCCTTATTCTTTATGTTTACCGAATAACAGTCTTTTAATTTACCAAAAATAGTAAATTACTTAGAGTATACCAATCAATCCAGATTAGATATGTGTAATGCAAAACACTAAAGTAATGACCCATAAACACATTGACACATGGATTTTTAACGTGGAAACCCTGTTAAGGAAAAACCACTTGGGACTGGTAACCCAAAAATTTCACTCTTCTGAAGTGAGCTCGGTGAAGAGCCAACCCTATTAAAGGTTACAAACACACTGTTAGGTGTGACCTTGTTAGAGCATTTAAAAGATTAGTTTGTGACTTGATATCATGTATTTCTATGCTACCTTCCTTGTCCAAACTCTTTTGGTTTGTCAAATGGTATCTGGCATCTCATGCTATCTTTATGATCAAAATTTTTGATACTCCTTGGGATGTATCTCAATAGAGAAAAGGATCTTTAAATCCTGCTCGGTTAAGAGAATTTCTGAATCAATGGTTAAACTGAAATAGTATGATCTGTTCACATATACAACTTATACTTGTAGATTTTCAGATCTATTGTACACTCATAAAACTAATATGATAAATATATCTTTTTAATACCTTTGATCCACTTTTGTTCTCGGTGATGCTATGTTCTATTGCTCAGTGTCCACTGAAATCATTAGCTCTTTCATCAGCTTGATTGATTAGGACTGTACAAAGTTTTTCTTCATCAGTTTCTCTCCAACATCCTCTTTTTTCATTCAATCCCCTTAATTCGTAATGAATTAAGTTATCTCTTTATAGACATGATATCACCATTTCTAGGTTCTTGATTTTCTTGATCTTGGCGTGATCCGCAATCTTAGCCAATCTGATTTAAAGCAAAACTGATGTTTTATCTCATAGAGATCTTCTTGCCAACTGGAAAAAACAACTTTAAATCCTTTATTTATCTCTAGATTTATCTTGTTGATGAAAATAATGATAACTACCAGTTAAGTCTATATTTAGCTTTGCCAGCTAGATATTTTGTCATTTCTGAACTCTAGTTAACTTCGGTGTTTTAACTCTTTGATATCTTCGGTCAACACTCTAGTTCTCCTCAGGCTTCTCCATTGAGGTTGTTTGTCCGTCGGGGTTGTCTTTCCTTCGGGCTTGTCTGTCTATTGGGTTATACTATGATTCTGGCCGTCGGGTATGCTTGTTATTCTGCTCGTCAGTAATGCTCATTGGTATTCTTGCTCGGGCATCACTGTGACTTAACTTTCGGTTATCTCTGTCCGTCAGGTTCCACTAGCCATCGGTGTTTGAAGTCACATAGTGAATGTTTATCTTTTATGCATTACTGAAAACATAATCTTTATCTCTCTATTTCTCTAAAGTATTTGACACTTTCATTATGACTGATTAGATTATATCAAGTTGACATCAATGACAATACAATCCATTAACTGATTTAATGAATATGAGATAAAACTTCCAAAATGTATTGGTATTTCTCCTATCTTTGATGTTGTAGATCTATATCCTTATAACAATGAGGAGAAAACAATTCAAGTTCTTGAAATAGGTGAGGAATAGATCATCGAGTAGAAGCAACAATTGCCCAAGGAGACACCAAAGTAGCCTAAGGCAATTTTAGACCAGAAAGTGGTCAAGAAAACTAGGGGCAAGGAACATTTTCAGTACTTGGTCAAGTGGAGGGATCAACCACTCGGAGATGATACATGGATGACAACTTCCAACATGTCCAAGCATGGTACAATATTGATTAACTCATGGACATGAGTCCATGAACAAGTCTTTAGTTCCTTGGGAGTCTAATATAGACACATTATATTTTTTTCTGTGTTTAGTTTTGGTTGATGTTTCTAGATTAGAAGTTGTAACTTATTTACAATCCTCCAAATAATTTTGTTATAAAGAAAACATAGGAGGCTGGAATTTTTCCTAAATAAAGGGATCCCAATTGGATCTGTTGGGAACTTAGTTTCATGTATAAATAGAGGCAAGATTTCAGCCTTAAGAACAAGGATAGTTACAGATTAATTGCAATACAAATTGTGGAGAGAAATATTCACTCATTTGCTTTTTTTATTATCAGTATTTTGATATCTTTTATTTTGCCCGTTGATTTTGGCCTCTACTATGAACCACTTAACCTTTTTATGCTGATCTTTGCAATGATTAGCGATATTTAAGAATGCATTTAGATAATTTGTTGAATTACGATTCCTAGATGCTCACTATTGATTCAATATTGATGAACAATATGGATCATAATTAACAAATATGTAATGCATGAACCTAATATGATGGAATGTTCCAATAATGTTGTTATATTCTTTTATTTCTTTTACAAATTAAACTCAAATATATGCTCAAAAAGAATGCCCCACACTCTCTAATTTAAGGATTAAGTTTACTTAAATTTAAAATTGCACATAACTAATCGATGGCCCCGCTTATGTTTCTTCCTTGCGTGTTCATACAAGAGCTTCTACGAGATAGTGGTTGTGTCTAGTAAAGGCTTCAATCTTGGAGGACTCCCGTAGAGGATACAACCAAGCCTTACACTTGTTGGGGGGATTTTTCATTGTAACTTTTCAATTTGATACATATAAGGAAGCAATCATGGATGGTAATTTGTGGATGTGGGGTCAACATTTCCTGTCTCTCAATTCTTACCTTATTTAACCCTTTTAGGCTGGTTTGAGTTAGATTATTTGACCTTACTCTTCACTTTTGGCATGTTTCTTTTGAAGATATCAACAATATGATTGGTTTCTTTATTAGGATTTATCCCGCTTCTTAAAATTTTAGTCACACCACCTTTGTTTGCATCTTAGTAGACATTGATATATCCAAGGCTCTCCTTGGGAATATTTTCCTTATGATGGAGGTAGGCCCTAGACTCAACCACTCGACTACGAGGGTCTTCCCTTGTAATGCAAAATATGTTTTTCTACTAGTCACTTCATTTTGGAGTGCCCTCACTCTTGTCATTAGTTGGATACTTCAATTACTTGGTTGAAGAATGCCCACCTTGATCATTTGATTATCAATTATTTTATTTGAATACTTGTGGATTTCTTGTGGCTTCCTAGAATCTTTATGACCCGTTTATGAACATTGCAACTTTATCACTTCCTTCATTTCTTTATGGAATGCCTCTTGACCATGTTTAGGGTGCTGCTACTTTTGAGGAGTTTTTGGTTCCACAATTCCTTGTCCACCTTTGTTATTAGTGCAACCCATGCCTTGTTTAGTTAGATTCTCTTATTGACCTTATGTGTTGGTGTAGGTCGAGGCAATGGTAGTGGATTCTCCTCTCTTATCTCCACCACTCGAGGATTTGGATAATGGTGTGTCTTAGACTATTTTCCAAAGAAAGATGGGTTTTATTGAACATGTATTTATTTCTTATACACATGCTTTAAATGTTTGGTCGGCCAGGTGAAGGCCTAGTGTGGTTTAGGTAGCATCTTCTTAGGTCATTTTTGGGTTTGCTTTTGTGTTAGATAAATGTTGTATTGGGACAACTTGGATATAGTTGTGTTGGCCTTAAGACTTTTTCATCTAGTCATTTTCTTTTTTAAAGGGCTTTGGGGCCCCTTCAAAACTTGTTTTATCGATATAATAAAAACATTGCACATAAATCAACACAAACATGTGCTACATTGCCTCACAATGACACAAAAAATGGTTGACAAAGTTTAAATTGGAATTTTGAATTTTTTAAGTTTGAGGTTTAGATCCATGAGTGTGGTGGTGACTTGGGTCAAGGCCACATTGGTAGATATCATTATGGGTGATGAAAATTGGATCTAGGATGAATAAAATTTTGGGATGAGAAATGAAGAAATCATGATATGATTAGTTGAATTCATGCAAGAATGTCACTTATAAGTGACTTATTGCATTTTGGACACTCTAATTGAATTGGGTCAAAAATATTTAGGAAAAAGGCACAAGTATGCAATTTTTACTAGTGCATTATGTTCCCACTTTGATGTGCATACAAACTGCACTATATATATGCATACATGTCATAGTGAAATAAGAAGTCAACATGTAAATTAAATATTTCTCACATTAAAATTTTATATCTATGTGAAGTAAAATAATCATTCTTGAATTTGTTTAATAATGAGAACTCCATTGGAAACTTGATAAAACATGCAATGAGCAGGCATCTATCACATATTTAGAATAGATACTTGGCACAACTTGCTTGAAAATGAGCTATCCTTGACAATAATATAAGTAAAGGACAAAAGGGTAAGAGATTCCACTTGTTACAAAAAGTGATCAAAGGTATTCTTACATGTAAGATTTTGACATGACAAATGGATTAATAAAGCTCCCCTAGACATGGAATGACTGAGCTTGTAACTACGAAATATGTCTCACCATAGAAATGTTAGTGACATCTATTAAGAAAAGCCAAACCCTAATGAAATATAAAATGTGAAAGGTATATAATAAATAAGTCAGATTTAAAACTCCAATGCAAAATGATAAATCATAGATCATTTGGGAAGCTTGGGTTCACAAAAAATGTAATGAAAAATATATGCTTTTCACTATTTTTCACATAGCACAAAAAAGTGAACAATATAAAAAAGCCAAGGATTTATGAGCTATGACTATTAATAATAAAGGGAAACTAAATGCGAAAATTAAATAAAATCAAATACAATACTTGACTTGAAATTTGATGATGAAAATATGACATGAAAAATGCTAGAAATTAGTGTAAATCAAACTTAGGCGATGAATCAATTAGGTAAACATCTAGTTCACAACAACACCCCAATTAAGTACAACTTAGGGAGAATGTAAAAGATGCAAAGATGTATGGATGAGTCCCAAATATTAGGCCATGTTAGGTACTCATGTACAAATGCAATTTATCACAAAGAGAAAAGGAGAAAACTAGTGGGACAAAAATCCTCAAAAGAAAATAAAATGATCTCAACGAAGAATAAGGAGAAAGTCCCACGTGAGAAAAAAGTACCCCGTCCCCACCCTCGTAAGAGATAAGAGAGACTACAACCCTCCTCAAAGTAATCAAAATTTTAATAAGGACCTATTTTTCTCTCACGGTATATTTGGTTGGATAGAAATCACCATGTTTCCCAAGATCATCAAAACCTCATTGAGTATGTTTGGTATAAACTGTTAACTTCAATTAAAGATACTCGTACTCCTATGAATATTATGCCTATCCAACATTTGGCTTTGGGTCATCTGTTTGGTTCTTTTACTTCTAAGCCTTAGGCTTCTTCTTCTATGGAGCCCCTCCTCTCGCAAGGTTGATAGGGATAGTCAATGGATACCTCCTCCAAAGGATATTCTTGAAATTAATATTGATGGTTCCTCTTGGGGTGATCCTGGACCATCTAGAATTTGAGGTGTTGGTTATGATAGTGTTGGTTCTGTGCAATTCTTATTTTCTATGGCCACTAAAATTCAGACTAAGAGCCAAATGGAAGCTCATGCCCTTCTTGTTGTATTGAAGAAATCTTGGGAGCTAGGTTGGAAGCATGTTGTTTGTGAGATGGACTCTATGATTTTAGTTTCTTACTCAATAATAAGATTTATGTACATTCATCTTTGCATATGATGTCCTTTGCTACCCAAAATTCATTATTTATATTTGAATATTTTAAATGCAATAAATATGGTCATAGATCTTATGAGTATCTAGAAAATTCTACCACAAGTCAGAGGAGTGCACATATTGCCAAAGGTGAAGAGGAGAAGGATGTACATGAACCCATCGCTTGTAAAGATGGGCCTGAAATTGGTGAATCACTTTTGATGAAAAGGGTGTTACTTAAACCCAATAAGGAGGTGATAGAACCACCTTAAATAAAGAAATTGTCTAGAACAACATTCAAGAGTGGAGGAAAATTCTGAAAAGTCATCATAGATAGTGGGAGCATAGATAATCTAGTTTCAATGGAGATGGTGGAGAAACTAGGCTAAACAAAGGTAATGCATCCTACTTCTTATAAAGTATCATAGTTGCAAAAGGGGCATCATCTTTTGGTTAATGAATAGTGCAAGGTATATTTCCAAATAGGAACTTACAAAGATCAAATAGTGTGGGATGTTATGCTCAAGGACGTTTACCATATTATTCTTGGAAGACCTTGACAATATGACATGAATGCTATGCATGATGGATGCCACAATAATAAGAATTTTAAGAAAGGTGGAAAGAGCACATTATTACACCCCTATTTGAAGTACAATATTTCGTTGAACCAAGCTTTAGAGTGATGTTTATGAGTGGTAAGAAATTTTTACACCAAATGAAGAAGGAAGGAGGTAAAGTTTTCTTTGATAGGAAAGCTCAAAAGTGTAGCCACTAGTACAAATTTGACTATTTTTCTTGAATAAATTCAAGACATGTTGAAAGAGTATTTAGAAATAGTAGTGGATGATCTACCTAATGCTTTACCTACATTGAGAAGTATCAACCATCACATAGACTCGATGCTAGGAGAAAATCTTCCAAATAATGCATCCTATAGGATGACATCAAAGGAGAATGAAGAAATCAAGAAACAATTACAAGAATTGTTGGAGAAAGGTTTGATAAGGGAAGGTTTAAGCCCTTGTGCTATTCAACAATTTTGAGTCCCAAGAAGGATGTTAGCTAGAGAATTTGCACAGATTCTAGAGAAATCAAGAAAATTACTATTAGGTATAGGTTTCCTTTGCCAAGGACTGATGATTTTTGGATTGTTTGAGTGTCTAGGCAAATATTTATACAAGATAGACTTGAAAAGAAGCTATCATAAGATTAGAATTAGAGATGGATATGAGTGGAAGACAAAATTTAAGACAAATGATGAACTCTACGAATGGATAGTTATGCCATTTGGATTAAATAATGCTCCAAGCATTTTCATGTGACTTATGAATGACATGCTTAAAGATTTCACAAGTAATTTTTTCATAATATACTTGGAAGACATCATGGTATATAGTTGTACCATCCTAAATTGTAAGAACTCAATTAGTGCACAATTTCTAGATTTAGTTAGCACCTATAGTAGTGTATTTTCATAGTAGGACTTCATATGACACTTAATGGACACCTAAATTCAAATATGGGTCCTCTATCATTTCAATATTGTTTGAAATCAAGGTAGACACTTATTTCTAAGTGTGATACTTTATTTTTTCTCTAATCACATAATTCAATTTATCACCTAGGCCCTATATTACTAGTTGTGGCCTCTATGTTCTACCCTGATCTTGGAACTAGTTGTACTTTGTAATCTGGCATCCCCAGATTGTCTGGGACCCGTGGTCCCAATTTGAGCTTTGATTGGATAGAAAATAATGCCTAGGATGTTGTGTTCCTGGGAACATAATTCCCATGGCATTTTTCTCCTGGGAACATAACATCCATGGCATTTTGTTCCCAGAGGATCATACCCAAATTGGATTTGAGGTTCCATCTAAGAGGTTTAGTTGGATATTTTGATCTATAGTCAGTGTGCTTGTGTTTTAACCCCTGAGATGTTGTGAGAGGCATATAAAAACCAGGTATCTCTCCTCATTTTGGTGACCATCCATTATCAAGAAATGAAGATCAATATTATCAAGCATTGTACTTTATTATCAAGCATTCAAGTTCAAGCAATCAAGGCAAGCATTCAAACATTCAAGATTTAGACTTCTTCTCTTGAGAATTTATGGTGTTCTTCCCTATAGATCAAGCTTCTTTCCCTCATTGAAGGTCAAGTAAAGGAGTTTTCTATTAAGGAAGGAGATACACCCACACCTATATCTTCTTTCTTCTTCTCAATCAAACATTCTGGAAAATTACAACACCCGTTACATGAGGTTTTTTCTTTTATGACTTCCTTCTAGGTTTTTGTGTTTAAGTTAAAGCTATTGCATCAACAAAATCGATCACATTAAAATAAGAATTTGAATTATCAAGGTATGATACATTCTATTGTTCAGATCTAGTCTCTGCTATGTGACATCACACTTTCATTTCTTTCATTTCAAGGTTGATTCTAGACAAGGGTTTGATTGAGGGAAACCCCTCTATCCAATATTCTTCCTTATTTTTCTATGTGTAGGTACATGTAGTGCAACTTACAGGATTGGATCTAGAAAGTACAAATTTTGTCAGGAAGTCTACAACTGAAACCAAGCAAAAACCCTAGGAAAAAAACACCCCAAGATTTTTGTTCCCAGGAACAAAATGCCCCAGGATTTTTGGGTCCTGGAACAAAATGCCCAAGGCATTTTGTTACCAACCAAACAACTTCAGATTTGGTGTACATGTTAGTATAGTTTTTGGCTTTTCATTTCTAGTAATTACAGGTTCCTATCTATTTTTGTCTGTCTGCATTTTTCCAAAACTACTTAATTTAGCTTATTTTTATCATTTATCTTGCATCATTAGATCATTTCCCAAAATCCATTTCATTCTTAATCATAATAGTGAAGGTTCATTGCTTAGCGCTTAAGCCTTGCTTGAGCCTATTGGGTCATCTTCCTTCCAATTGTGCATAAAGGAAAGGTGGAAAAACCCCTTGTGTATCTTTCCTACCTTTCCCACTATAAAATAGTCAATGAAAGGACAAACATATTAGGATTTTAAGAATGGTATTAGACAATTTGCATGAAGAGAAGCTACAAATCCATCTCAAGAAGTGTAATTTCTTGAAGGCATAATTAGTAAATACTTCGGATTTGTTATCTCACAAGAAGGATTAAAGATGAACAAGGAGAAGATAAAGACAATTATTGATTGACCTACTCCTAAGAGTATCTTCAACATAAGAATTTTTCATGGGTTGGCCATTTTTTTATAGATAATTCATAAGGAATTTTAGTGGGATTTGTTCTTCAATAGTGGATACAATGAAGGGAGATAAAATGACATTTCATTGGTTTGAAGCCATTGATAAGAGTTTTCAGATGATTAAGAACAAAATTATAGAAAAACCTATCTTGTCTTTACCTGATAACACTACGCTTTTTCAAGTTGAATGTGATGCCAGTGGGACCGCTATAGGTGTTGTCCCTAGTCAAGATGGAAAACCTATTGCTTACTTCAGTGAAAAGATTAATGATGCAAAGAAGAGATATTCAACATATGATCAAGAGTCCTATGCCATTGTAAAAGTTTTGAATAAATGGAGACATTATCTCATGCTTAAGGAATTTGTTTTGTTCACTGATAATCATGGTTTGTACTTTATTAGTAGTCAACATAATTTGAGCTAGATATATCTCAAATGGGTCAAATTTTTGCAAAGTTTTACTTTTGTCACTAAGCACAAGAGGGGTCAATCTAAAAAAGCTGTAGATTCTTTAAGTAGAAGGAGTTTGATCATGCAGTAATCTCAAGTGAGCATATTGGGACTTGATGATCTAAACATGACCCAAAGGAGATGTATAAGAAAGATAAGGACTTCAAAGAGGCATATGAATCATGTTTAAATCCTCTTAGTAGGGATAGAAGTCCTTGGATGGAGTACATGATACAAGATGGTTTAGTATTCAAGGGAAACCAGCTTTGCATTCAAGAAAGTTCCATGAGAGAAAACCTATTGAAGGAGAAATATAGTGACAACTTAGCAGGATATTTTGGACAAAATAAGACACTAGCTCAATTGAGTTCACACTACTATTGGCCAAGTATGAGAATTGATGTTAACAAAATTTTGGAAAGGTGTAAAGTATTCCAACGTGCCAAAGGGAGAAATTAGAATGGAGGTTTGTATTAGTCATTTACCAATTCCAACTAGGCTATGATATTCAATAAGTATGGACTTTGTACTTGGTCTACCAAGAACTCATAAGGAGCATGATTCAATATTTGTGGTGGTTGACAAATTTTATAAGATGAATCATTTAATTCCATGTACAAAAATAAGTGATGCCACTAACATTGCCAATTTGTTCTTCAAGGAGATATTTAAACTACATGGACTTCCTAGGAATATTGCATCTTATTGAGACACTAAATTTGCAAGACACTTTTGGAGGACTCTATGGAAGAAATTAGGTAGTAATTTGATTTTTATCTCAACTTACCATCCTCAAGATGATGGTCAAGTAGAATATTCAACAAAAGCCTTGGAAACATCCTACAAAGCTTAGTACGTATGCATCCAAAATAGTCGGATTTGGTCCTTGCATAAGTTAAGTTCACATATAATGACTCCCTAACAAAAGTACATGTACACGTCCTTTTCAAATAGTATATGGTATGCATCATAGAGGAGCACATGAGCTAAGGAATTTGGTTAAAATGGAGATAATAAGTGCTAACGACAAAGATTTTTCCAGTGTAAGGCAATAATTGCACAAACAAGTGAAAAGGAAACTTGAATAGAGCACCGCCAAATACAAGAAGATCGCTAATAAGAAAAGGGAAGAGGTAAATTTTAATGTTGGTGATCTAGTTCTAGATCATCTTAGAAGAGAAATATTTCCAAGAGATGAATAAAACAAGTTGAAAGCAAAGAAAATTGGTCCTTGTAGGATTCTATAGAGGTTCTCTAGCAATGCATATGAGATAGAACTTCCAAAATGCTTTGGGATTCCTATCTTTGATGTTGTAGATATATATCCTTATAATAGTGAGGAGAAAATAGTTCAAGTTCTTGAAATAGGTGAGGAATAGGTCATCAAACGGAAGAAACAATTGCCCAAGGAGACACCAAAGCAACCTAAGGCAATTTTAGACTAGAAAGTGGTCAAGAAAAATAGGGGCAAGGAATATTTTCTGTACTTGGTCAAGTGGAGGGATCAACCACTTGAATATGCTACATGGATGACAAATTCAAACATGTCCAAGCATGGTACAATATTGATGAACTCATGGACACGAGTCCATGAACAAGTCTTTTGTTCCTTGGGAGTCTAATGTAGGCGCATTATATTCTTTTTCTGTGTTTAGTCTTGGTTGATGTTTCTAGATTAGAAGTTGTAACTTATTTAAAATCCTCCAAATCATTTTGTTATAAAAAACACATAGGAGGTTAGAATTGTTTCCTAAATAAAGGGATCCCAATTGGATCTATTGGGAACTTAGTTTAATGTATAAATAGAGGCAACATTTCAGCCTTAAGAACAAGGAGAGTTACAGATTAATTGCAATACAAATTGTGGAGAGAAATATTCTCTCATTTACCTTTATTATTATTAGTATTTTGATATCTTTTATTTTGCACGTTGATATTGGCCTCTGCTATGCACCACTTAACCTTTTTATGCGAATCTTTGCAAGGATTAGTAGTATTTAAGAATGTATTTAGATAATTTGTTGAATTACAATTCCTAGATGCTCACTTTTGATTCAATATTGATGAACAAGATGGATCACAATTAACAAATATGTAATGCATGGACCTAATCTGATGAAATGTTCCAATAATGTTGTTATATTCTTTTATTTCTTTTACAAATTAAACTCAAATATATGCTCAAAAAGAATGCCCCACATTGTCTAATTTAAGGATTAAGTTTATTTAAATTTAACATTGCACATAACTAGTCGATGGCTCTGCTTCTGTTTCTTCCTTACATGTTCAGGCAAGAGCTCCTACGAGATAGTGGTTATGTCTAGTAAAGGCTCCACTCTTGCATCATCTTTTTCTACAGTGGCAGTCTCTCTTGAATTGAATTCTTCTGAGGTGCTCCCTATGGCATTTGTGAGAAGAAAGCTTCTACGCTGTGCATTGCAGAAAGCCTCTACTATGTTCTCAATCCTACCCTATCCACATTTTTGATGAGCTATAATTGAGTGAATGTGTGAAGATGTTAAGTTGATGATCACCAAGCTGCACAAAGTTAATGCAAGACATTAAATCAGTTAATGTATTGTCATTGATGTCAAATTGATATAATCTGATTGGTTATATAAAAAGTTTCAAAGCCTTCAAAGAACCAAAGAGATTAAGGTTAGGCTATCAGTAATGCATAAAAGTTCAGTATACACTAAGTGACAACAAACACCAATGGGCAATGCACCCCGACAGACAGAGAAAACCAAGAGGAAAGTCACAGTGATACCCGAGCAAGCATTACCGATGAGAAGAATCACAAGCATTACCAATGAGAAGAACTTCATAGTGTTACCCGATGGACAGACAACCCTGATGGACAGACAACACCGACGGAGGTGCCTGAGGAGATTTGAAGTGTTGACCGAAGCTAACAAAAATTTAAAAAACTGAAAAGAACTGAAGTTTAGAACAAAAAAAGACTTAGCTGGCAAGAGATAAAGGAGTTAACTGGTTGTTAATATTTTTTTCATCGACAAGTTAAAAGCCATAGATAAGAGAAAGATTAAAATCTATTTTGTTCCAATTGTCTAAGAGAAATCTACGAGGTAAAACTGAAGTAAAGCTTTAAAGAAAGATTGGCTAGAATTGTAGATCATGCCAAGAACAAGAAAGTCAAGAACCAAGAAATGGTGAAATCATGTCTATAAAGAGTCAAGATCATTCATTGTGAATTAGGGGGTGAATAGAGAAGAAGATGCTGGAGATAAACTGGTGAAGAACAACTTCATATAGTCTTATCAATCAAGCTAAGGAAAGAGCTAAAGATTTCTGCGGACACCGAACAATAGAGAAGCACAACATCACCAAGAAGAAAGAAGTGGAGAAAAGGTATTGAAAAGATACATTAATCAGAAAGGTATTATGAGCTTACAATAGATATGAAAATCTGCAAAGTATAGTTGTATATGTGAACAAATCATTTACTGTTTCAATTTAACCATTGAATCAGAAAGTCTCTTAATTGAGAAGGAATTAAAAATCCTTTATATATTGAGATACATCCTAATGAGTATCAAAAGGTTTGGTCATGAAGATAACATAAGATGCCAGATACCAAGTGACAAACTACACAAGGTTTAGTCATAAAAGGTAGCATAGAGATGCCATATATCAAGTGACAAACTATTCTATTTAAATCCTCTAACAAGGTCACACCTAATAGTGTGTTTGTAACCTTCAATAGGGTTGGCTCTTCATCGAGCTCACTTCAGAAGAGTGAAAATTTTGGGTTACCGTTCCCAAGTCATTTTTCCCTTAATAGGGTTTCCACGTTAAAAATCCATGTGTCAATGTGTTTATGAGTCATTACTTTAGTGTTTTGTATTACACATAACTAATCTGGATTGATTGGTATACACTAAGTAATTTACTACATTTTGGCAAATGAAAGAATGCTAATTGGTAAACAATAAGAATAAGGTTTAACAGTGAAATCCGAGTAGTAGTTATTTGTTGAGATTATTTCAAGGCATCCATCTGGTAGGACTGAAGATAACTAGAGGCTTATAATTATGGTAATAAGTTTTTGGGTTAATTTATAGGAATGTTTTTGAGGCCACTGATTCACCCCCTCTTAGTTATTCTAACAATTGGTATTAGAGCTTGTGTTATTAGAAGGAAGGTTTCAAGACCTAAGCAAAATATCACAAGATGAGAAAATGAGATATGCCCAAGTTGAACAAGGACAACTTTGCATCATGGAAAAGTAGGAGAAGAATCCACCTATTAGGTATTGGAAATGATGTTACTCAATACTTGGATACTGAATATGTGTTGATTACAGGACCTCACACACATGAGAAACTAAGATAAAAGCATGAGCATAATTCTATGATGATAGAACTTGCTTCCTCACTCTCCAATTTTGAATTTGAAGATGTCAAAACCTGCACCTCTACAAAGAAAATGTGGGATAAATTGAAGCTGGTACATGGAGGAGATGCTAATGTACAAAGAGCTAAGGTAGAGAGCCTAAGAGGTAAATTTGATGACCTAAGAATGAAAGAAGGATACAATATCACTCAGTACAGCTGCAGAATAAAAGAGGTAGTCAATGCTATCCGAGGAGTTGGAGGCATACTTGGAGAAGAGACAGTGGTAAGTAAAATCCTAAGAACCTTACTGCCTGTATATGCTATTAGAGTATCTTCTATACAAGAAATGAGAGCAATAACAAACAATAATGTCACTCTAGATAGTTTGGTTGGTAGACTAATTTCATTTGAGATGAATAAATTGGATTACAATATCTTACCATCTATTGAGTCTGCATTCAAATCTTCTTTGAAAATAAGTAAGTCAAGTCATAAATGCACTATGAGAAATGTTAGTGAAAGTGATAGTGATGACCAAGATCTTGATGAGATTGAAGCACTAATGGCTAGACGAATGCAACAAGGCAAAGGTAGATACAAAGGAAAATTAACACTTGTATGTTTTAATTGTAAAGATATTGAACACTTTGCTGCTAGATGTCCTAACAAAAGAAAAGATGATAGAAGTTATGACAGATCATATGAAAAGAAGTTTGATAGAAGTGACAACAGAGATTACCAAAGAAACTGACAATCTGAAAAAAGAGATACTCGAGACTACAAGGACAAAGGGAAGAAATTTTGTTACCTGGCTGAGAACAGAGATGGAGATACTAACACCGAATCTGATGAAGACATTGAGATGGTATTTGTGGCCATGAAGGATGATTCAGATGAAGAAGAAAGGTATGTAGAGACTACACTCATATCTAAGGTTTGTAAGAATGATGTCTAGATTATAGATAGTGGATGCACTCACCAAATGACCGGTGATAAACTAAAGTTTGAAACTTTTGAGTACTATAATGGTGGATCAGTAAGAATGGGTAATTACACACCTTGTCCAGTTTAAGGTAAATGAACTATAATGTTGAATAACCTGATCAAATGTGAAAAAGCATACTGGGTAAAATGACTTAATTATAATCTATTGAGTGTTTCAAAGATGAATAACATAGGTCACCAAATAGCATTTTATAATAAGAAGACAAAGATCTTTAATGAATCAGGAAGGTTGATCAAAACTGGTGAACAGACAAAAGGTAACCTATTCTATATTGATGATATTAACACCACTTGTTTAATGGTTAGAAACAAAGACATATGGTTGTGACATAAGAGATTATGTCATGTGAATTTTGACAACATGATAAAGATAAGCAATAAAAGGAAATTAAGAGGCTTACTGAGCATGTCAAAGCTCGAGCATATCATGTGTAAGAATTTTCAAAAAGGTAAGATGACAATGTCTAGTTTCAAGAGAAAAATCCATACATCTAATGCTATTCTAGAATTAGTCCATACTAATCTATGTGGACCCATGAGAACAAAGAGTTACTATGGTGATAAATATTTCATTCTCTTTGTAGATGATTATTCTAGAATGATGACAATTATGTTCTTAAAAGAAAAATCAGAAGCATTCAAGATGTTTAAATGGTATAAAGGTATGGTAGAAAAACAAAGTGGTAAGGAATTGAAATGCTTGAGATTAGATAGAGGGGGAGAATTTGTTTTTGATGAATTTGTAGGATTTGACACATGCAAATCCATAGAACCCAAATACACCTGCATGCAAATAACCTGATACAAAGAAGAAGCACAAGAATGAAAAAGTAGAACTCAGAGATGCTCAAAAGAAGAGTCACAATATTATTCTCTAAGTTATGAAAAAAACATTACAAGGTTTAGCCTATAAAGGTGAACAAACCCTAAACAAAAAGACTAGGTTGCGCAATATAATTAATATAAAATATTAATTATATGCACCTAAGAGACAGCTTAAGTGAAAAAAGAGTAAAGAAACTAACTAATTACTCTAACACCCCCCCTTAAGCAAAGCTCAGGAGGTAAGCTAACCTAGCACAGCTATGAAAGCAGGGAAAGTGGGTCCTGACAACAAGGCCTGATCAGGTACCCAATACAAGGAAATCTCTGTAAATTGGAGACAAAGGAGAAAACCCAGTGGGAAAAACCCCTCTCCAAAAAGAGATATAAAAGCAAGCAAAAGTCAAAGAATAACTTCAAGAGACTCTCTCAAAGCCATGAGTACAATGCATGCTGCCAACCCCCCCGAGATAGAGGGTCGAGGCTCCAAAGCCCCCCAGAATGAAAGAACCCCTGGATCAATGAACAAACCACTGTGACTCTAATGCAAAGGAGTGAAAGACAGTGAGTACTGAAGAGGTGTCATTGGAAGGCTAAGCTGATGCTCAAAGGATTAGACATGAGGATCTTGAAATGGGATCCCCATTGCAAGTGGTATGATAGGTGTGCTGACACTATCATGAGAGAGGAGATGAGTGTCCTCTATAGAATCCTCAATAACTGCACTTGGTGGCTCAATGAATGGAGCTAGAGGGTTTGACAGTGCTGAAGAAGAGTCTTGCTGAAGAGAAGAAACCTCAACAAGATGTGGTGTGGCAGTCACAATAGGGGTCTCAGGAAAAACATAGAGGTTCAAGTGACCTGACTGTCCCACATGATGCTCTCGCGTAAGAGGAGAGCTGTGCTCCAATGATGGAGATGGTGGACCAAAGTGTGAAAAGGTGTAGAGATGGGTGGAATGATCAACTATCCCTGTAGCAACAATGCCACCTATCGCACTATCCCAGATGAAGACTGAATCTGGCATGAAATCAATTGTCTTCCTTGATCCACTGTATGTAATCTGGTAAATCAAGAGAAGGTTTGCAGACAGAGATGGAACATACAATACATCATTGAATGTGCCATCCTGAATGTGTACAGAACCTTTCCCACAGACTGGCATAACAGTGTTATCCCCATGAGAATGTGGGGAATAGGAGAAGACTCAATAGAAGACAAGAGCTCTAGAGAAGATGCCATATGGTGAGAAGCACCTAAATCCAGTATCCAACGGACCTGGGAAGGGGATGCAACAGAAGCCTTTAATGCATGACCCTATCCAAAATCCTGTCTAGATGTCGAAGATGAGGCAGAAGACTAAAAAGAAGACCCCTGTGAGGTGGAAGAGGATGGAGAGGAAATAGTGCTCTTCTAAAGGAGAGCTTGAAAATCTGCAATCTATTTCTCATAGCCATCAAATCTCTTCTGAAAACAATTTGACTCATCATGGGGCCCCTTCTGAAAATAGGAACAGGTAGGGTTCTCATTCTTCTGTTTCTTCTTCTTAGAAGAAGATGGTGGGCCAGTAAAATGTTGAGAAGAGGAATTAGAGATCTGCTTTAGCTTTGACTTCATAGTATCCTGAGATGACTCGGCAAGCAATGCCTGTGACTGTGAACCTGTAAGAGAATCCATCTGACTAAGCTTGGACTGCTCATGAGTTAACCTGTCACAGAAGGTCTCAAAAGAGGGCATAACATGTCGTGCACCCAGTGTATCCATAGTGGAGTAGAAGGTAGAAGTGAAAATATGATAAGGGCCATGAAGCTTTGAGAGTATCAAAAAGATACACTCATCATCTGACTTCATCTTTCCAGCAACCTGTAAAATAGATCAAAGAGACTTGAACTTCATCAGGAAGTCCTCAATGCTGGTGAAAGATTCAGGTACCAAGGAGGTGAACTCTGCATCTATCTGGAGGACCCTGAACTGATTCATTGTGCCAAACAAAGTGGAAAACTTGTCCCACATATCCCTAGGTGTGGTTAAACCATCCATGTGGAACAACAACCCATCTGAAATATTCATGGCAATGAGGCCCATTGCCTCATCCATCCTATTTATGTGCATAAGAGCCTCATAAGGCCTCTGTAGAACTGGCTGAGTTGCATCCATGCAGGACCATAAACCTCGTGACATGAGGAGTCTAGTCATTTGTGGCTTCCATGTGTGGTAGTTGTGAGGTGTCAGTCGGGCAATAGAAGGGTCCGACATTGAGAAGAATAAGACAGAAGTAGAAGGGTCTTTCTGAAGGAAATTACAGAAAGTAAAATGCACCCCCCCAAAATGTATAATACTATCCCTCGTACACCACAAATTACTATGAAAGCACAAGAAACGAGAAAAAAACCTGAGTTCCAGAAGCTGAACAGGAGCACAAAGGAAGGTATGTCTTTGACTGCAAAATCTGGCAAGAAAATGGAAAAATAGGTAATGAGACCTAGATGAGAGAGACAGGATTAGAAAGAGCTTTTTGATGATATATGGAAGTTAAAAATTTGAGTATATATGAGCCTTATAGAGCCAAAAAGGCACAGGTACCCCCAAACAGCAAGGTCTCTCTGGAAAAACACAGTCTTGACAAATAAATTGACGGCTGTATGGGCATCACGGGACATCCGGCTGGGCGGGGTGGCCGGTGGGCAGTGGCACCGACAGAGGTGGCAGCCAAGTTGAGCGGTGGAGGCGGCTGGGTGGGGCGACGATGTCGGCTGGGCGGTGCATCGGTGGCGGCGGTTCCCATTGGTGGCGGTTCCCGGTGGCTTTGTGGTGGCTGGAGGGTTGCGCGCGGGCCAGGGGCAGTGCGNGGTTGTGCGGTGGAAGCACTCTCTGGCAACGCCAAATTTTCATTAAATTTTTTTTTTTTTTTTAAATTTTTTTTTTATTTTTTGCCTATTTTTTGTGCCCATACGGTCCTAATAGTCCAAAATTTTTCCTGAGGTCACTGTAACCAAAATAGTTGAAATTTATATGTATTTCAAATCTCTCAAGCCTTCTAAATGCAATGGTGGAGTCCATTTTTTCTCAAATGGCTCCAAAAAATAGTGCCTCCTTCAAAGTGATAGAAAAACCCTAGAGAAGCTGTGGCTGTCGTCTTCGAATCGTGGCTTTAAAACTTTTCAAACCAGGCAGTAGCAGGGTGGCTCTGATACCATGTAGGATTTGACATATGCAAATCCATAGAACTCAAATACACCTGCATGCAAATAATTTGATACAAAGAAGAAGCACAAGAATGAAAAAGAAAAACTTAGAGATGCTCAAAAGAAGAGTCACAATATTATTCTCTAAGTTATGAAAAAAATATTACAAATTTTAGCCTATAAAGGTGAACAAACCCTAAATAGAAAGACTAGGTTGCGCAATATAATTAATATAAAATATTAATTATATGCACCTAAGAGACAGCTTAAGTGAAAAAAGAGTAAAGAAACTAACTAATTACTCTAACAGAATTCACTAACTTTTGTAATGAGCATGGAATTAAAAGACAGGTTTTTGCACCAAGAACACCACAACAAAATGGGATTGCTGAAAGGAGAAACATATCCATTATTGATTGTGCAAGAACACTGATGATAGAGAAAATAACCACTCAAACATTCTGGAGGGAAGCTGTTAGTACTGCTGTCTACACATTGAACAAAGTACAATTGAAGAAAGACACCAAAAAGTCACCCTATGAGCTTTGGTATGGATACACACCCAATGTAAGTTACTTTAGAATTTTTGGTTGTCAATGTTATATTTTGAAAGATGATAGAAATGGAAATCTTGACTCCAAAAGTTATGAAGGTATCTTTCTAGGGTATTCCACCAAGAGCAAGGCTTATAAATGTCTCTAACAAAATCATTGAAAATGCAAATATGAGAATAGATGAATATGCAGAGAAAAATGATGAGGAAAGCAAAAAAGAACTAGAAGAATATAACAATTTTGTTTATACTAAAGAACCTGACACTCTACCTAAGAAATAGTGTATCGATCCCAAGCAACAAAAAATTGCACCCGAGCATCAGGTTGCATATACTAAAAATTAGGAAAATCCTCAAAATGATGTTCTGAGCGATAGAGATCAGA
Source organism: Thuja plicata (assembly GCA_018584345.1). NCBI lineage: Eukaryota > Viridiplantae > Streptophyta > Pinopsida > Cupressales > Cupressaceae > Thuja > Thuja plicata. The sequence continues at coordinate 987,752 of MU223381.1, read as the reverse complement.
ATGAAGGTCAAGATGATGATCAAAATGATGAACAAAGAACTGAACTGATACTTTCCAAGTATGTCAGAACACACCATCTACAAAACCAAATCATAGGAGACAAGAAGGATAAAATGAGAACAAGAAGTAAACCACTGAACACTAGATGTTTAATTTGTGATTTTGAGCCTAAATCTGTTAATACTGCACTTGAAAATGAAGAATGGGTCAGTGATATGAATGAAGAAATTGAATAGATTGAGAAGAAAATAACATGGACATTAGTACCTAGACCTGATCACAAGAATGTCATCAGTACCAAATAGATATTCAGAAACAAGCTGAATGAGAATGTAGAATTCACAAGAAACAAAGAAAGGTTAGTATGCAAGGGGTGTGCACAAGAAAAAAATATTGACTATGGAGAAACCTTTGCACCCATTGCTACACTAGAGGGAGTACAGATTTTACTTTCTTATGTTGTATTCAAAGGATTCAAGGTATACCAGATGGATGTACAATTTGCATTCCTAAATGGAATACTAGAAGAAGAGGTACACATTGAACAAACAGAAGGGTTTGTTGATCTAGACATGAGAAACATGGTATGTAGAATATAGAAAGCCTTTTATGGATTGAAACAAGCACCTAGAGAGTGGTATGCAAGACTTCACTCCTATCTCATAAGCATTGGATTTGTAAGAACATGTGAAAATAACAATTTGTATTTAAAAGAAGATACTGATGATAACATTCTGATTGCTGAAATATTTGTTGATGATATCATATTTGGGGGTAATGATATGTTACGTAAATATTTTGCTAATGAAATGAGAAAAGAGTTTGAGATGTCAATGTTTGGGGAGACAAAATTCTTTCTTGGTTTACAGATTCTTCAACAAGATGCAGGCATATATATCACACAATCTAAGTACATCAAGGAAGTGTTGAAGATATTCAAGATGGAAGATTCCAAACCAATTGGAACACCTATGGAAAAGAGATGCAAGCTAACAAAAGAAGAAAAATCAAATGAGGTAAATCAGACCTTGTATAGATCAATGATTGGAAAACTAATGTATGTTGTTCATACTAGACCAGATATAGCACATGCAGTTGAAATAGTTGCAAGATTCTCTGCCAATCCCAAAGAATCACACATGACAACTATTAAGAGAATTATGAGATATGTAAAGAACACCGAGGACTATGGCTTATGGTATAAAAGAGAAGGAAAATTTGAGCTTCAAGTCTATACAGATGCTGATTGGGCTGGAAACTTAGATGACAGAAAAAGAAGAACTGGAGGAGCATTCTTCATGGGTGATAGACTTGTCACATGGATCAGCAAGAAGCAAGGATGCATCTCACAATCTACTGCAGAAGAAAAATATGTGGCTGCTGCTGCAAATTTCTCTAATATTGCATGGATCAAACAATTGATGGAAGGTATGAATATGAAAATTCTTGAACCAGTGATTATCTATTGTGATAATACCAGTTCAATAAACATTTCTAAGAATCCAATCATGCATGCTAAGACAAAGCATATTGCAATCAAGTATCATTAATTAAGAGAACAAGTACAAGAGAAAGAGGTGATACTAGAATATGTTTAATCCAAGGAACAATTAGCTGACATATTCACAAAGCCATTGCCTAAAGATACATTTGAGTACCTTAGAAAGATACTAGGGGTCCAAACCTTGTCTATCGGTCAGTAAGCTAACTAGGAGGCTGCATCGGCCTACACATAATCAAAAGATCATTCAAGTTGATGCAAGAAAAGAGATGGAATGCACAAATACATCAGTACACAACAAGGTACATATTTACACCAAACACCAAAGTCACTGTATTGATGATGGATAGGGAAATTCAAGGAGTATATTATAAAAATGAGATATGATATAACTTTGGCATGATCAATGTTTACTTTGGCATTGTTGTCAAAGGGAGAGATTATCCTAGGAATTCAAAGGGATAGAGTATCCTGAGAAGATCCAAAGGAGAGAGATTATATATACATATAAAATATCCATCAAAGGGAGAGAAGATATCCTAAGAGAGAGATGTAACCTGTAAGGAAGAGAATATCAAAAGGGAGAGAATATATCTATATTGTTGTTAAAGGAAAAAGAGATGATCAAGGAGAGGAACAGTCAAAGGGAGAAACAAAATCAAAGACAAAATTAGAAGCTACTACATCTTTCCATTGAAGGGATTCAAGATTGAAGAAAGCACTCTGCAAGAAATAAATCTAAGCTATATGAGCTTATCGAGAGCCAAACATTTGTATTGGTTATAGTACCAAAAAAATTGGTAGATTGATGTACTACAACTCGTATATTTCTTATTATATTAGTAATAATATAGTGTGATAATGTAGTGTGTTGCCATAAATGCCAAAGGGAGAGATTGATGACCTATAACTCATTGAATGTTTGAAGATTTTAAGTTGATGATCACCAAGATGCAGAAAGTTAATGCAAGACATTATATCAGTTAATGTATTGTATTGTCATTGATGTCAACTTGATATAATATGATTGGTTATATACAAAGTTTCAAAGAGTTTAGAGAACTAGAGAGATTAAAGTTATGCTATTAGTATTGCATAAAAGTTCAGTATACACGAAGTGAAAACAAACATCGATGGACAGTGTACCATGACATACAGAGAAACCCGAGAGGAAAGTCATAGTAATACTCAAGCAAGAAACCTAAGCAAGCATTACCGATGAGAAGAATCACAAGAAATACCAACAAGAAGAACTTCATAGTGTTACCCAACGAACAGACAACCTCGAAGGATAGACAACCCCGATAGAGATGCTCGAGGAGAAGTGAAGTGTTGACCGAAGCTAACAAAGAGTTAAAACATTGAAAAGAACTGAAGTTCAAAAATGATAAAAGACTTAGCTGGAAAGAGATAAAGATGGAGTTAACTAGTTGTTAATATTGTTTTCATCAACAAGTTAAAAGCCAGAGATAAGAGAAAGATTAAAATCTTTTTTATTCTAGTTGTCTAAGAGAAATCTATTGTATAAAACTAAAGTAAAGCTTTAAAGCAAGATTTGCTAGAATTGTGGATCATGCAAATAAAAAGAAAGTCAAGAACTGAGAAACGGTGAAATCATGTCTATAAAAAGAAAAGATAATTCATTGTGAATTATGGGGTGAATAGAGAAGAAGACACTAGAGAGAAACTAGTGAAGAACAACTTCATACAATCCTGATCAATGACGCTAAGGAAAGAGATAAAGGTTTCTATGGACACCAAGCAACAGAGAAGCACAACATCACCAAGCAGAAAGAAGTGGAGAAAAGGTATTGAAAAGATACATTGATCAAAAAGGTATTATGAGCTTACAATAGATCTACAAATATGAAAAGTATAGTTGTATATGTAAATAGATAGTATATGTAAATAGATAATTTACTATTTCAATTTAACCATTGGATCAGAAAGTCTCTTAGCCGAGTAGGACTTAAAAATCCTTTATATATTGAGATACATCCTAATGAGTATCAAAATTTTTGGTCATGAAGATAGCATAAGATGCCAGATACCAATTGACAAAATACACAGGGTTCGGTCATAAAAGGTAGCATAGAGATGCCATATATCAAGTGGAAAACTATTCTATTTAAATCCTCTAACAAGGTCACTCCTAACAGTGTATTTGTAACCTTTAACAGGGTTGACTCTTCACCGAGCTCACTTCATAAGAGAAAAAAGTTTGGGTTACCGGTCCCAAGTGGTTTTTCCCTTAACAGGGTTTCCATGTTAAAAATACATGTGTCAATGTGTTTGATTTATTACTTTAGTGTTTTTATTACACATAACTAATCTAGATTGATCTGTATACACTAAGTAATTTACTGCATTCTTGTAAATGAAAGACTGCTAATTGGTAAATAGTAAGAATAAGGTTTAACAGTGAACTTCGAGCAGTAGTTATTTGTTGAGATTATTTCAAGGCATTCATCTTGTAGGAATGAAGATAACTAGAGGCTTATAATTGTGGTAATAAGTTTTTGGGCTAATTTATTGGAATATGTTTGAGGCCACTGATTCACCCCCCTCTTAGTTATTCTTATAGTTTGTTGATAGGATGTGATTGACGATGCACAACATTTTTCTACTATTAAGATGAATGTGTAGATTTAATAGGTTATGGGCCTTTCTTCTTGGCATACATGAATAGGTGTTAGAATCTAGGGGGACTCCCATAGAGGATATAATCAGGCCTTACACTTGTGTTGGGGGATTTTTCATTATAACTTTTATATTTGATGTGGATAAGGAAGCAGTCATGGATGATAAGTTGTGGATGTGGGGTTAACATTACCTCTCATTCAAGCCTTGATTATCTCATTCAACCCTCTCTGACTGGTTTGGGTTAGATTATCTAACCTTCCTCTTTATTTTTTGTGTGTTTCTTTTGAAGATATCAACAATTCAATTGGATTCTTTCTTAGGATTGATCTTGCTTCTTCAAATTTTTGCCACACTACCTTTGTTTGTACCTTAGTATACCTTTGTTTGTACCTTAGTAGACATTGATATATCTAGTGCTCTCCTTGGGAATATTGTCCTTATGCTAAGATTGAGAAAAACTTTGTAAGGAAGATGAAAAAGGGAACCTAGAAAATACAAATGTAAGCTTTCCTTTAAATGTTTCAATTGTGGTAAGACAAGTCATTATTATTTTGGATGTCTTGGTAGAATTATGAATAATAAAAATAAGGAAAGAAAAAGAAAGATAAATAAGAAGGCTTATTTTATGAGAGAAGATGCTATTATTTTTGATAATGAATCTGATTATGAAGAAGATGATGAATGCTTGTTCTTGGTTGTAAAGAAAGAACATTGTTATGCTAAACTTGATAAAATTGTGAAAGAAATATCTCTGAAAGACAATGCTAAAGTTGAATATATCATGGTATCTAATTTTTATGTTAGAAGAGATAGAGATAAGGGCATGTGTAGGATCAAGGTATACCAAGCTATGGCCTTAAGTGACAATGAAAAATAAAAAAATCAGGGTTAGTCAACTTGACGTAAAAAGTTGAACATCTTATCAACCTTATGTGAATAAGTTGTAAGAACAGAATCTATAGGAAATTGAATTTAGTTTCTAAAATACTAGCTCTTTTCTAAAAAGAAATTAATCTAGTTGTTGAAAACTTTAGATTTCAATGCAGTAGTACAAAAATTTCAGGAAAAAGATAAAAAGTACGTGTATGTTTGACTACCTTAATCACAAATAAATGATGATATATTTTCACAAGAATCTAGATATAAGTATTAGACTCATGTCTGGATGTGACACATATTTTTGTGTAATTTTTTCCCAAATAAATAATTAATTATGAATTTTCAACTACAAATTATTCAGAATAAAAAACTCCCCTGTCTGACCACCTTAACTAATTCTGAACTTACAAAATTGAAAACTTTTTTTTTTCTTATAGTAGGTGAAGCATAGAATGTGACACATGTTTCAGATTTCAAAAAGGTTAAATTGTTTGAAAGTTATAGTTGTTTTTCAATCAGTGTGTTAATTAGGACTGTAGAGGTAACTCAATTAGAAAATAAGTAATAATTACTTACTGAATTCAAAATTTGACAACAATTATATTGATGGAAAGCTGATAACGTCTTTAAGAAACCCTTTTTGTTTCATCAATTTTGGATGAAAAAAGGTCGTCAGCTACATGGTCGAAGTCTGGAGATTAGAGAAAATATGGTTAACACATCTTTTTGGTTGACCATCCACGTTTGGCATTGCCAAGCCAAAACCCAAGGCAAATACCAAGCCTAATCGGATATCCAAAACAATATTCTATATCCAATAATATCAGATATCTGATAATTTTGCATATATGATATTATCGGATATGTGATATGTCTCGCCCAATTTCATTGCTATTTTCAATTATCATTTTAGTTTTTTAGGTTGTATATTATAGATTTAGTTTTATAAAATATTAATGTTATATATTTATATTCTAGATGATAATAACATTACTATTATATAAATATTTATATTAGTATTGTATAATAGTAGTATTATATTATATTAATATTAGTACGATATTTAGTAATGTTTTTGATAATATATCATTATTATTTATATTAGTATTATATTATATTATTTTTCTATTAAGATAGTTTATCAAAATATACAATAAAGTTGCTAGATCTAGAGTCTGTTAACAATAACCATACACAACCCCCATACATATACAGTTATAAAATCGGGGGAGTGATATCAGATATTTCTATAACCTATACTATTCAGAGTGTATCGATCATATTACAAGATCATTATATGGTTACAAAAAGAAACATATGTAGTCATAGTTGAAAACTATTCCCAACCAGTATTCTGGATGATAGTGTCCCTTGAGACCCATGGATTTTCAGCCTATGCATTATCTTGTTCCTTTGCAATAGCTGGTTCCCATCCTGTGAGTTCCCCTTGCACATTATGAGTTGCAAGAGTATCCTCCTATTCTCTGGAATCTAGATGGCATTGGTTCAGAAGATTGTTCAGGTCCTCCACTTCCGTAGGGGTAAGAAATATTTTATAGTCAACAACATACTGAGCAGACTACATGTCATCCTTGTGAATCATTAGACTGCCCTCCTGCATCAACATCATGAACTTACTCTTTGTGATATTGAGGACCATAGACACCTGTTTCATAATATGAAAAAGAGTGAGTTTAAGATTAAACTTAGTAGGTTTCCTTTGCTCCATCTGAAAAACCTCTCTATTTTTGTCCTTCCAAAGAGTCCATAGTACTTATATCAGTGCAAACCAAAAACTATTAAGTTTAGAGTAAAAAATTTCTACATATCCAACAATAATTTCACTCCAAGAAATATAAGGTTTACAGTTCCAAAGACAAGGAGAACCAAGAAAAATAGACCAAATCTTGCATGCATAAAGACATTTAAAGAAAAGACACTCAAAAGTTTCAACAAATTTACATATACTACATATAACATGAGTTAGACCTATGGATGACAAAACATGACCCACAACAAGCTTTTTGATCAGAATCAGCCACCTAAAATTGTTTTTCTTAGGTTCATATTTACCCTTCCAAAAATATTCAAAAAGGAATTGCCAATTAGAAAAGGGGTTAACAGGAACCCAACACTGAGATACATGTGAGATGATAGAGGATTCCTTTTTGATAATGTGATATAATTGTTTAGTAGAGGTAGCCGATAATAGATTTTCATCTAACCATTTACAGTTTTTAATAAATGATGCAGAATCAATAATGTCTCCTTTTATTTTTCCATTTACTACCTTCTTGATGAGAGTATATGTTTTTTTCTAAGAGGAAATAATATTGAATTTGGAACTAATGTACTCCCACTACCCTAGGTTCCCATCCATCAAGATGTCCTGAATAATAGAGATCCCTTTCAAATTCCAAAGTTTTGGAGAGCAACTTTGAGTAAGAGCCAAAGGTTTACCATTATAACACAACCCCCACCAAATCGATATGTCCCCGATATAATAGAAAGAAGGACCACCTACAACCCCCCTATCTGGAATGAACTCTCTCACATGAACCCAAGCTTTCTAGAAGGATTAGAAAATTTTAGAGCCAAACAACTTCATTTTTCAATCTCCCATAACTATGTCACAGATTGGTACATTCTTCCATTGTTTCCCTTTTCTGATAATAGATCTTTCTATATTATTTATAATAAGAACTTTCCAAGGCTCATTACCCCAAAGAGCTTTATAAATCCATTTATCTGCTAGAGCAATGCCATGGAATTTAATGTCCTTCAGACACAACACTCCATGTCTTCTTTCCTAACAACACCATTCCCATTTTAAACAGTGTCTTTTCCTATTACCTCACCCATTCGACCACAAAAAATATCTAAGGATCCTTTCAAGAATATTAGCTTGAAAATTTGCAAACATCCATGTTGAGGCATAGTAAATGTGATGAGCAGAAAGAACTTTTTGAACAATTTGAATCTGTCCATCAATAGATAGGGTTTGGGTCTGCAATTTTATGTGATTTTTATTAATTTTATCATAGACCCACTCCCACATGTTACAAAAATTAGGCTCCACAAAGAAAGGTATACCTAAATTTCTAACAATTTTTTTAGGTCAATCCCATTGCCATCCTTTATCTGTTAACCAACCAGGGGGATCATTTGACTAGCCCAATATTGTTGATTTATGAGGGGAAACTCTAGAACCTAAAGATTTGCAGAAGAAATCAATCCTTTCAACAACATTATCAAAGTTGTTTTCTGATATTCCTAAAACTATTGCTGTATCATATGCAAATTTAACATTAATAAGTTATTCATTTTTGGGGAGAGATATGCCTTTTATAGGAGGGCCCATTGTGTGTGACCTTAAGATATAATACATGGCATTTGCAGAAATAACAAACAATAAAGGGGCAATTGGACACCCTTGTCTAATGGATCTCTAAAGCATTATTGGATTAGATAAGGACCCATTAACATCAATGACTATAGATGAATCATTAAATAAGATGCTAATCCATTTACAATAAAATTCTGGGAAGCTAAAGGCTTTTAGCATTCCAAGCACAAATTCCCATTCTACCCTGTCATATGCTTTCTCAAAATATAACAACACCATAGAAACCTCCTATCCATCAGCTCGAGCCCAATGCATTGCTTCCCAACTGGTAACTAGATTCTCCAATATATACCTTCCTTGAATAAATCCAGTTTGTGTATAAGATGATTTTTCTCAGTAAAGGATCTATTCTCCTAGCTAAAACTTTAGCCAGAATTTTGTATGAGAGGTTCAATAGAGTAATAGGTCTCCAATTTTTCACTAGAGTTCTATCTCCTACTTTGGGAAGTAGTTTGAAAACCACTTTGTTAATGAAAACTACTAGAGATCCTTTATTAAATGTCTCTTCATAGGCATTCGAAAGTTCAATCCCTACCCAATCTTTATTTCTTTTTTAAAATTCAGCAGGAAGTCCATCCAACCCTAGTGCTTTTCCATTGGAAAAGGAATCAATGGCTACATTGATTTCATCAAGAGAGATATATTTACTAAGAGAAGAGATATCAAGTTCGGAGATTTTCTTGGGTATTAATTTGAGGCATTTATTTACTGCTTCTTGACTGTCAGTAGAAAATTTTGATGTGAACAACTCACTATAGAATTGATGAAAAAAATTCTTGATGTCTTCTGAATCCTTAGTGATCCTAGAATCCACCTAAATTTCTTTAATCGATTCCTTCCTTTGATTATCTCTGATGATGTTGAAAAAGTAGCCTGAACCTTTATCTCCCTCATTAATCCAATTCATTATGGCTTTGATTTTCTATCCTTGTGTATTGTATCTCTTGATTATGTTAGAAATAGGAAATGCCCTATTCTCCCAAGAACACCTGCATGCAAACCTGTCACAAAGTAGAAGCAAAGATAGAAGAGAGAAGAAGCTATGGCGACCAAAAAACCAGAGACATGATATCCATGTTGAAAGAATAAACTTCTATTATCAACAAACTGAATACAATACAATCTCCTTTCTAAAACAAAAGAGGTGAATCCTTATAAAGGAATCATGAAACCGTAAAAGGGAAACCCTAAGGATAGCTAAAGCAAACTAGAGTGAATAGGTGAGTTAGTAATTAGATCATAATGATTTAATTAATAACCTGATAGACTATTACTCTAACACCCCCCTGAAGATAAGCTTAGGGAGAAGCAAAACCTAGGAAACTACTACAGAAAGCAGGAAAGATGGGTCCTGGCAACAAGGCTTGATCAGGTACCCAAGTACAGGAAATAAAATAGATGAAGGAAATTGAGCCTTCAATCTAGGGAAAATTCCCAAAGAGAGGAACAAGAATGAGCAGGAAGCATCTCTGAAGCATGAAGCTGTAAACTCTGTCAGAAGAAATTGCTGGAACCCCCACTGAAGTGCATGACCAGGTAGAGAAGACAATGTTTGAAGAGTTGATCAATCAAACCAGGAAGCAATAGAACCAATAGATGAACCCCCCCATAATGCTAAATAGGAAGAGGTGACAGGAACACTGAAATGCAATGCCAGAAACATCTGCAGAAAGAAGAACCAGGAACACCAACAGTGCAACAAAAGTACAAGCACAGGATAAAGGGTGGTGTCACTGAAACATAGCATGGGCTAATGTCATGGAAGGTATGCTCACTTGACAAAGGTGGATGAGCCTAAAATGACATAACATCATAACCCCCCATGGCACTTTATAACAGAGTGAGAGTACAAAAACACACAAGGTGTACAAGATCCCAGAAATGCAGAAGTAGGAACTTTATCACAGTGCATTTATAGAAATAAAAATGCTACAGAAGAGATACAACAAGCTCAGAAGTCAGAAAGAAGAGTGAGCCAGAAGTACAGTAAAAGAGATCCCAGGACCTGTAAAACCCAAGCAATCCATCAGAGTGCAAAAATTGCCAAACTCAGAGGAGAGATAACCTAGAGAATAATCTAGGAAAAATACCCCTTTAACTGAATAGTTCACTGAACCAGCTTTCCGACGATATCTGGTTTGCCAAAAAAGGATTTTGGATGAGCAAGATATGGCTCCCGGAAGGCAAAAAAAAACATCAGACTTCAACAGAAAAAAATATTGTCAAAATAGTAGAACCCAAAACCCTAACCTCCATCATTGAAAATTTCTTGAAAAGAGCTTTCCGACGGCATATGGAAGTCAGAAAAAGACCCCTGGATGCTCAAGATAGAGCGAAAATAGTCTAGGAGGGTCAGAAAGGCCTCAAAATTAGGGTTTAAGCCCCTAGGGCTAAACAAAATTGGGCCCCCGGGTGTATGGCACACGCAGGGGGCTTAAACAAGGGCCCACAATCACCATATGACCAGCCGCATAATCAAAAGTGCCCGCGGGGGCTAAACAATCCCCCGGGCGGCGCGGGGGTGGCGGAACCGGGGCCGAGCGGCAGAACCCAGCAGGGCGGTTGGGGCTGCGAAGTGGGCCACAGGGGTGACGGAGGCTGGAGGAAGGTGGGGCCGAGAGGCGGAAAGGGCCAGGAGGAGCAGTGGCCGGCGGAGCCGCTAAGAGATGCGCAGCCGGAGGAGTCAGTGGGAGGCGCTGCCGGTGGGGCCGGGCCGCAGTGGGGCGGTGGCGGTGCACCAGTGGCACCATTGAAAATACACTACCTGCGCACAAAAAACCATAAAAAATGGTTTTTTTGTTTTTTTTTTGAAATTTTCTCGGTTTCTGTGCCCGTACGGCACTGGAAACCAAATTTTTTTTGCCTCAAAGTCCAGTAGTCCAAAATGGACAAATTTTATGTTGTTTCTAGGGTTTTGGGGTGCTCTGAGCTCAATGGCAATGTCCGTTTGAGCCCAAAGTGACCATAGCCAAAGCCTGCCCCTGAAACACCACAAAAAACACTGAAAAAGCTTTGAAACCCTCTGTGTCTAGTACGCTTCAACAAAACATGAACAACCAGCAGCAAGCGAGCTCTGATACCATGTTAGAAATAGGAAATGCCCTATTCTCCCAAGAACACCTGCATGCAAACCTATCACAAAGTAGAAGCAAAGACAGAAGAGAGAAGAAGTTATGGCGGCCAAAAAGCCAGAGACATGATATCCATGTTGAAAGAATAAACTTCTATTATCAAGAAACTGAATACAATACAATCTCCTTTTTAAAACAAAAGAGGTGAATCCTTATAAAGGAATCACAAAACCCTAAAAGGGAAACCCTAAGGTTAGCTAAAGCAAACTAGAGTGAATAGGTGAGTTAGTAATTAGATCATAATGATTTAATTAATAACCCAATAGACTATTACTCTAACAGATTAGTCTCAAATTATGTTTAGTGTTAGCTAGCTCAACTTCCAGTGCATAGTCTATACCTTTATTTTGAAGATCTTTCTCAATGTTATTCAAGTTATTTTGCCAAAAGGATTCTTCTCTGTTTCTATCCATTGCAAGTTTCTTACCAATAATTTGGAAGATACTCTTCCAAGTCGCCACCATCACTTCCCATAACATAATAGCATCTGCTCAAGGATTACAAATATTAGTTAGGTTAGTGACCATCTCAATAGCTTCTACATTGTCAGGGTCATCAAGTAGCGAGGCATTAAGTTTAAAGGAATTGCATCTTTTTTCCTCAATTCCAAAATTATCACTTCTTTCAAATTTGATGCAGGACTGAATAGGTGAATGATTTGAAATAGATGCCGAGTAGACCACCACTAGAGCATGGCTACCTTCAGGGATAAATGAGAAGGAAAATACATCCTTATAAAATCTATCTAGTCTACAATACACTCTCTGTTTACCCTTCTGATTATTGCACTAGGTGAACCAGATATCCTAAATTTTTTTATGCATATGTTCCATGGGGTCAATAAGATTAAACTTTCTTTTGAACTTCTACCAAAAAAAAAACTCATTACAATTCCACACATGATCCATCCCTCCCATTTTATCTGTCTTGTGTTCTACCATGTTGAAATCTCCTTAAAAAAGCCAAGGGTTGTTAGGAAGATGTTGAAAACACCATTCCCAAAGTTTTGGTCTCTCTCTATAGCTTTTAGCTGCATAAACATTACAAATACCAAACACCTCTTGACCAAATTTAAAGGTCACCCAAATAATCCTTTGATAAGGTGAACATCCATGACTATGAATCTTCTCATCCCATTTATGGTTAATGAGAATAGCCACTCTTCCTTTACCCCTCTCATGATTGGAGTGAAAGCTAATTGCTTTATCCCAAAGAAACTTAAGAATAGTGTGGGCTTGAAATCCTACAACTTTAATTTCTTGTAAGAAAATAATTTCTTTAACCACAAATTGGTTACACCATCTTCTAACTACATATTTCCTATTAGGCATCTCTAACCCTAAAACATTTCAACTATGGATGTGAAACATGATCAATTATTTTGGGGGAGGTTTTGTGCTCTTTCACAACTGATTAAAACAATCTGGGAGGTTCTTCTTGCCTTTATTACTATTAGACAAGGAGTTTCTGTCTCTAGTTTTCCTTTCTTTCTAACAACTTCTGTGAACTAGTCCTCTTTATTGAAGGCCCCAAATTGTAGGGATTCAGGAGGGACAGTTGATTCCACATACATGGGCTGCTGGTCCTTTATAGATTTTTTGATTTTATCAACTTTATTATTAATAGAAACAATATTGTTGAGCATTCTATTTGGGACGGGGGGGGGGGGGTTGCATTATCTATTGGGATACCTACAGACATTACACATGATGGATGGGCATCTAGTGGAGAAGGGTTCCTTTCCTCCATAAGAATCCGTGCAGGGACAACTTCAAACTCCTCATCAAATACTGGATTTGACAGTGTGACAAACATGTTATTATCCGCAAAATCTGTATGATTATCTTTAATAACTACAGAAGATTGTTTGTTCTCTGGGGTTTGGGCATTATGTTTATTTGAGTCCCTATTGCTAGGATTACTTTTCTTATTATTTCCATCCTTGCCATCAAAATAATTCTTATCACTATTATTTTTGATAAAGGTAAATACAAGTTTTGAATGGGCCCCAAAACCATTTACAAAAGAATACTAAAGATATTTAACATAACCCATACAGACAACGAACACTTTCTAAGCAAAAAAAAGAAGGACCCCAAACCTAATGACTAGATCAAAACAGGAAACAACAAAAAGCTAAAAAATAGGTTCCAATGTAGCATCCAACAATCTTCCAACAACCGGCTAATAAGATCTACTTGTTCTTTTCCATGGCCTTTTCTGCCTCTTTCTGCATTTCCTCCATCTTATGGATGGATTCTTTCAAGATTTTCAGCTCCTTTGGTTTTTCAAGAAGTTTCCTTTTGAGGCTGCTTCTTGTTCTCGTTCCCGGCCCCGAAGGCCCAACATCATCCTCCACTGTAATTGTAGTATTCTCCAGCATGATGCTCTCCAGATAAGCATACATGACCTTAAGGTTGTTGTGCTTCATAATTTCTCTGATGATATGCTCATTGTAGCTTATTTTTTCATTTATCTCTTTCAGCTTCTCATCCACAATAGAAGGGATTCTAGTAGTAAGGTCCTCGTTCAGGATGTTATTATTTACCTTCATCAAAAACTCATCCTTATAGTTCTTTTCTAGCTTGTTCAATTTAACTTTTAGGGGCTCCATGGCTTCTTCCATAGCCTTTAGATTGTACCCCAGCTCTTTCATTTCCTTTGTGAGCCAGTTTTCCAAGTTAATACCATGACCCTCCATACTTTTCATCTCCTGCAGAATTTGGTCGTTGACATCAAAGCTAACAACTATCTCCTTTCCTTTCCCATTTCTCTATTTTTCCAACCCTAGGGATAATCAAGTGCCTATTTGATTCTTCATTCTCAGCATCCTCTCCTTCCCTCTCCTCTTCCTTTTTTTTCCTATCTATCTCTTGGTCTTCTGCTTCCTTACCCATTCCTTCATTTTCCTCATTACTCTCTTCTCTTTAATTCTCCCTAGAGGTTGAGCCCATAACATCTTCCTTCTGAGCCTCCTCTTCCTCCATAAGATCCTCTTCCTTATTTTCTTCCATTTTATCCTCCTACATCATGTCTTTTTCATTTTCCAAGAGAGAGGGGTTTTGGTCTTCAATTTCCTCTCTCATTTCATCCTTTACCTTCTTCTTTTTCTTTTCCCTCTTCGTAGCCTTAGCCCTTTTCTCTTCCATTTTTGGTTTTTTCTTCTTCCCTTTGATCTTTTTGGGTATAGGTTTAGGAATTTTATCCCTAGCATAGTTTGCAATAAGCATGATTAACCCCTCATGCAACACTGAGCATCTAGGATTTTTTCCTAATCTCCATAATACTGTTATTCAGAGAGCTAAGCAGGAAATAGGAAAAGGACACTTTATTTTTATATTTGAAGTGATTAAATAGAATGAAATATAGGTTATAAATATTGGAGTAGTGCCCATCAAGAGTAAAATACTCTATCATGACTTTTAGAATCTTAGCCCAAATACTCTTAATCCTTTCGATTTCAACATAATCCCGTGGGCCTTTAATCAACATAGCTTCTTCCTCAACATTTTTAGGGAAAAGCTTAAAAGCTTGAGATCCCATTGGTTTATTGTTCCTATAGAACTTAATACCTTCTAAAGGCATGCCTGTTATCTCAGAAATAAGATTGAGCATGAGCGGAAAGGACTTACCCAACAGATTGAACCTGCCATTAGTCCACCCAGCAACAAAGTTCTCAGTAATCTCTTTGTCAAAACTGTGAAGCCTTTCCATATATGGAGTAACCCCACCCCATTTGAGATTTCTCCAGATGCTTTTCTTCTTTTTCCATTTCTCACAGTCCAACGAATCCTCCCTTCGCAAACCTCCTCCCATCTTCTTTGCAATTTTATGGTTCCTCAAGTTTTCAGTGAAAAAATATTTGTTTTTTTCTGGCTTTGTTGATTCAAAAGGATTAAAATGACCCATAATCGGTGTGCTTTAACCCATTCATAATTTTTGTACACCTCAACTGACATAAATCTCTCCTCAAAAAATTAAGTGTCCTCTTCATTATTACTACTGGTATTAATGACCCCTTCCTTGTGATTAAGTTTATCAAATTGGATTAGACTTGAAAACTCCATTTTTAGATCTGCTTCCTCTTTCCATATTATGATGACATCATTATGGGTCCCCACATTAGCAAGTCTGTCTGTAGGCTTATTTGATTCATGGTAGACATGTGAGATATGAGCTTTATGAAAAGTACTTAAGATAGATTTAATTTTTTCAATAATAAGAACTATAGTCCACAAGGCCAAATTTTTACTTTTTATGCAATTTATAATATTTAAGGAATCTCCCTCCAACCATAGTTTAGAACATCCAAAATATTTAGCCAACATCACAACTTGGAGGGCCTCCTTGGCTTCAGTAACATGGTTTGTTTGTATTCCCAGAGGAGCATCATCAACTCCCAGACAATTTACAGCCCAATCTCTTATTAATCCTCCCACCCCAGCCATACCTGGATTGCCTTTAGTACATTCATCAAAGTTACCTTTAAACCAACCATTTGGAGGGGCAGTACATATGATATTATCTTTGGGATTGGGGCCTTTAGTTCTTTGACCCCATAGGTCCCAATTAAGGATCTCATTAAATTCTTGAGAATGGTTCGATAGAATTGAGTCTTTCGATAGATTGCTTCTGAAGTTTTCCATAAGACCTTTGCACACTTAATTTGCAACAATCTCATAAGGAGTATTTTTTATCTCTGAACACTCATTTTTTTCTCTCCTTCTAGATTCTCCAAGTGAAGTGAGGGAGAATCAAATTCCATAGATTTCTGATTTCTTTAACAGGGAAAGGACAACACCATTTCTTAACAAAGTCCTGAAGATCCTGTGGGTTAACCCAATCCAGATGGATCCTTTTTAAAATTGTCTCCTACACATTTCTGGCATAGGGGAAATATATCATCATGTGATTACAAGATTCAGCTTTAGCACAGCACAAGAAGCACCTATTTGGCATATTAAAGCCTTTTTTATATAGGTTATCCACTATGAGGATTTTTTTCTGGATAAGCAACCAAAAAAACATATTAATTTTAGGGATCAAATTTTTATTCCATACCTTAGAGAAAAGGGGATGATCATCCTCGGTATACATGAGAGAAAAAGTAGAAGAAATTTTGAATTTACCAGTACCTCAGGTCCCCAAAACATAACATCCTGCTCATTCCCTCTTATAAACCAAGGATGGAGTTGCATATTAACCACCTTCAGGTTGGCATCAATAATACCCAAGTCAATCCAATCATCATTATTCCAGTAATTAGACACCAATTCCCCTATAGTTTCTTTACAAACTCGAATAGAATTTCTCCATTCCTGGTTCTTGATTAGAGGCTTATCTTTCAGCCACTTATCATCCCAAAATTTAATCTTCCTGCCATCTCCCAGCTTCCATCTAATCCATTTTTTGACCAAATTCTTACCTTTACTAATACTATTCCATATGAAGGATCCCTGAATATTCTCTTAATACCTTAAGGAGTCTTCTAAAGAGTTAAGATGGTATTTACTTTTCATGATAACATTCGATTCCTTTTTTTCTTCAAAGATCCTCCAGCTTTGTTTTGCTAGCAGAGCCTTGTTAGTGTTTATTATACTTCTTATTCCAAGCCCTCCAAAATTCTTTGGTTTAAAAATTTTTTCCCAGGCAATAAGGCTGAGCCTTTTCTTCTCTTCAACACCTACTAGAGGAACCTTTTTTGATTTTTCTCTATCAAATAAGCATACTTATGAGGTATTATGAAAAGTCTGAGGGCATACAATGGAAGATTTTGCAGAGTATCCTTAAGTAACTAAAATTTTACAACTTGTCTCAAAGTTGCCCCTTTCTACCCAAAAAGTTTATGGTTGAATCTATCTAAGAAATCATTCCAAAAGGAAGCATCAGGTTTTAGGCACAAAGGAAGACCCAAGTAGGATAAAAGGAACATCCCTATCTTACAACCAAGAATAGAAGATATTTTCCTTTGCCTTTATTCAAGAGTATTACTAAAGTATAGAGAGCTCTTGACCCAATTTATGAGTTGCCCATAAGCATTGGTGTAAGTATTCAAATCTTGTTTCATATTCCTAGATTCCCTAAAATTATCTTCCCCAATCATAATTGTGTCATCAACAAATTGTTCATGAGAACACTTATGTCTAGCTGAAGAAGGTTGGAGATGCATAATCTATCCTTCATTAACCATTTTATTAATGTATCCCCCAACCAAGATTGCAAAAAGGATAGGGGATATAGGATCCCCCTGCCTCAGACCTCTTGAGGGATGAAATAAGTTAGAGGATCCTCCATTAATAATAACTAAAGAAGAGACCGTAGTAACCAGCTTCATAATCAGTCTGACCACTCCTTTATCAAATCCAAAAGCTAGAAGAATCTTGGATAAGAAAGACCAGTCAAATCTATCATAGGATTTCGACATATCCAAATTCATCAAGAAGCCATATTTTTTGGATGCTTCTAAAGAATTAATATTCTCATGGACAACCATTATTGAGTATAAGATGTGTCTCCTTGGAACAAAGACATTCTGTTGAGGAGATATCAGGTCTAGCATAAATTTTAGAATTCTAGAAGTTAGCACCTTAGACAAAATCTTGTATAGGGAATTAAAAAGGCTTATAGGTATGAATCCTTCAACTGTGTTAGCTCCCAAGCTCTTAGGAATAAGAGCTATAAAAGTAGATTTTAGTTCCTTTAAGATGGTTTAGTGCCAAAAAAATCCTTAACAACAATCGTTACCAGTGATGCTCTAGAAATTCTGAAAAAAGAACATTTGAAAACCATATGTCCCTGTAGATTTTTCTCCTTCAAAGGAGAAAACTTCCTTTTCTATTTCCTGATTATAAGGAATAACTTTAAGACTATCATTTATTGAGTTGACCACTTTACTAGGAATAGAGTCTAACAAATTTTTCTGATCTTCTGAATTAAGATTATTATCCTTAGATAATAAAGTAGAAAAATGTTTCACCATTTCTTCTCTTATCTCCTCCTCTTTAGTAATATTCCCTCTTGTAGACAATAAGGAGTGGATCCTATTAATAGCCTTATGTTTGAGGGAAGAGAGATGAAATAATCTAGTATTTTTGTATCCTGACTTCAACCATAATGACCTAGATCTCTGCCTGCAAAATGTCTCCTCATTGACTATAATATTGTGATAATCCACAAGAATCTAGTTCTCCTGAGTTTTTAGGGCTTTAGACATACCATTTATTTGAATTTCTTCACTAGTACATTTGAGTTCAAATTTCGACGGCCATTTGTTAGATTTGCAACGCTCATTTGTCAGACTTTTGACACTTGAGTCCATCACCATTTTTGCGTTAGAAATTGTGACAGAAGACATACCCATCTATTTAACAACACCATGTCATGTCGAAAACTTGCACATGGCAATGGCTTTGTTATGGCATTTCCTGCAGTTCATCCATCGAAATTCCAATAACAAGACCTATCAAAAATATACAATTTCTGTCGGAACAAACTATTGAAAAAATATTTCTGACATTAGTACTGTTGGAATAGCGACAGTTTGCATCAAATTCTGACAGATCTACCTGTCAGTGATATGGATTTAATGTCAAAGTGTCTTTCGAAACATTTCTATTAATGACACTTAAACTGTCGGAAGAGCGACAGTTGTGCAACATTTCTCTGACAGGTTTCCCTGTCGAACGTATAGCATTACTGTTGCAATAAATGTCATAAATTATTTTTATTTGACATTTTTTCTTTCAAAAGCATAGCGCTGCCATCAGAATTAATTATTAATTGTCAAAAAACTGACGGATGGACACATTAAAGTTAACACAGCTCAAGAGACCATCATAGGTTGTCTCTTTCTTCGCTCTATATTATTGATAGAATGTTTTACCTTTCGTTAGCTCATCAAATCCGGGGATTTGAAAGAATTTAATAGAATATTTTCATGACAACGTATATTATTTAAGTTGACGTTGCATGAATTTATCTACTTCGCACACTTGTAGACTATGAGGACGACGATAAAGAAGCATGGCCATCTTCATAGTATACAAGTGCGCGAAGTAGATAAATTCGTGCAACGTCAACTTAAATAATATACGTTGTCATGAAAATATTCTATTAAATTCTTTCAAATCCCCAGATTTGATGAGCTAATGAAAGGTAAAACATTCTGTCAATAATATAGACCGAAGAAAGAGACAACCTATGATGGTCTCTTGAGCTGTGTTATCTTTAGTCCTAGCTACTTGTCGATCGTCGAGAATAATCACCGCCTTGCGTTTATGTACACTGCACAAATTGATCACAGTCTCGCAAAAATATTTTACACTTGTACATCTCATCAATAATAGAGGCCTAAAGTAATTTTATATGATCACTAACACATTTTGTGCATGGATGAGAAACACTATCCAAAGTTTCTAGATAACCTTTTTTGAGAAGAGGAATGAGTGGAGGCCAAAGAAGGGATAATTGTGAAGGTTTTATAGATGTAGGTTACTGAATCATCATCTCTACACTGGTACTCAATCTAGCCTCCACTCCATATACGTCTTCTCATAATCTAAAAACTCTCCATCATTTATTCTCGTCATTTTTTCAGCATCTCCATGGACTGAGACCTTAAATTATTGAGCTTCTCTTTGTTTCAAGAATAGTTTAACATTCTCTACTTAACAGGGCCAACCACGTGAAAGTGGAAGCTCACCTAGCCCCTCCTAGGAGCCTCTTATGACCCTTTACGACATTTTAAGACCTCTAAGATGTATTCTTAGGGATCGTAAAGGGTCATAAGGGGTCCTGGGACACAACAGCTGAGAAAATTAAATATAGGCATCATGGTCACAATGTTTTGGAGACACAACATAATTGAGTGGTTTTCTGAGATGATGCAAAGTAGTGGTTGCTTTGCATCATCTGGGAATAGCACTCAATTATGTTGTGGCTCCAAAAAATTATGACCATGATGCCTACATTTATGTTTCTCAGCTGTTGTGATATGTACATCGTAGTCTGTCGTTGTTACACCAGCAGAGCCTATATTCCACAACAAAAGGAAGACATCTTTTTATCCTGGGTCTAGATCCTACCCCAATTATCAAAGGATCCAGGGCTAGGCTCGAAAGATGTCTTCCCATTCTGTCTGCAACATTGTGTCCATCCATGATCTTAGGAACATCATTGTCTTTCCACTCTTCATTTGCCAAAATATATTGCTTCTTCAAGCTTGCAGAGTAATCTTATTAATAAAAGAAATCTTGCCAACATTAGGGTACCCATAGATCAAAATAGTTGATGTTATTGGTGCTTGTGCTCAAGGATATCAATTCACTATTTTGAAACGACCGAATCATTTTTTTTTTTATTATAGAGAAAAGGAGTGGGAGAAAATGAGCAGGTGAAAGCTAATCGAGCATGAGAGAAGGCATTGCATTTTATTTGATCATGAATTCTCTCTAAAATGACCAATCATGTTTTCTATTCGATTCTTTTTGGTGTTTTTTTCCCATATTCAGTAGATAAAAATCATGGCGACAACAACTTAGCCATCTTTTTGATGTTCCAGGTATTTTACAAAGATACAGGTATGTGGATTTATCATTCAGTTGCTTGCAGTTATTGGTCAAATGCAAATATTTTGTCACATTGCAAGGGAAAGATATCAGTTTGGTGTTTTCGGTTTATGTTAAAAGTTGATTTGGTAAAATCCTCAAAAAACACACTACATGTTCTAAAATGTAAAGAAGTTGAATGTTAAATGTAAGATATATAT
>MU223381.1:946331-957125 GCA_018584345.1 Thuja plicata | reverse complement strand
CTAGTAATATCAACAAACGTGAATCCAAACATTTGAATACAGTGAATCGATATCCTTGAGCACAAGCACCAATAACATCAAATAATAGAGATAAAGCACTGGCTAGGGAACGACACCAGTAGAATGTGATTATTTCAGAGAGAAACTCCCTCAACAATAAAATGAAATGCATTTGAATATGATGCCAGAGGCTCAAAAGATGAAGAAATCACATACCTTCTCTCGCGCCCAGCTGTCGTTCCTTTTCTCCCACTCTCCAATCGAAATGAAAATGATGAGTCTGTTTCACTTTTTTTTTAATGTATACCCTGAATCTATTGGAGTTTTGATGGTCAATTAAACACCCATCAGAATACCGACATCATCAGGGCCTATTACAAAAAAAACACCAAATTCGTAAGAAAAAGTTACTCGTTGGAAAATTCTATCAAAATTTGGCCTCAAATGTACTAGTGCTTCCAGGGTAGCTTGCAAATCTAATTTAATTTTACTCTTAGTTTGGAAAATATCCCCAAAAAATTCCTTATTCCATTGTGTCACTCTGGATTTAATATTTTCCATTTTCTTGACCGCCTTGAACATTGCTATACCATCCACTTTAATGTTCCACCATTCCCTTATTCTGCTCTCCAAGTCAAGGTGGGATAACCACAGCTTTTCAAATCTAAAACACACATTTCTTTTTCCATTAAATGGACTAGCAGAGAAAGAAATATAGAAATGGTCTGATCCAATTCTGGATAGAGAGGTTAGGGTACAAGAGAAATTAGTATACCAATCTGGAGAGATGAGAACCCTATCAAGATTGACTTGGATAAGCTCAACACCAATTCTTTGATTAGACCAAGTATAATTTAGTCCTTCCAGCTCTACATCCAACAAACCTTCATTACTTATAAATTCCATCAAGTTGACCCTACTTTCCACTTGAGTTGTATTCCCTCCTATCTTGTCTTTCTCATTTAGAGGGGTGTTAAAATCCCCCATTATCATACAGTGGTTCTCAGGGAAGGAATCCCTAAATTCATGTAGTTTCTTCCACAACTTTTGTCTCCCAGTCTTTGTGTTTGACGTATACACATTAATAAGATTCCATGAAAAGTTTTCTTTGAGGCTGCAAACTTTAACAACGGTAAAGTTTTTCTCTTCTTTCAATAGTTTACATTTGAAGCTAAATTGGTTCCAAAAAATACCTATCCCTCTTGAGGGTCCTTCAGAACTACTTCCAAAGCTTCCCCCATTTTTAATCACAGTTATCTTCTCCACCTTATCTTCCATCATTTTAGTTTCTTAGATCATTAAGATATCTAGCTTAGAGTCCCTCACTAGATTCCTAACAACATATTGCTTATTAGGACCATTGAGTCCTTCAATGTTCCATGAAATTATCTTCATTTAAAGATTGGAGAACATACTTGGTGGATGGTGAGCTATTTTCCATCCGCTATATTATGTTTTTCTTCTTCATACCTCTGTGCTCTATTAGTTTTTCTACCTCTCTCTCTTTTTGGCATACCAGTATCCACTTTTAGATGTCTTGTCTGGACTCCTACTTTCTTCTGGGCTCCATTATTTTTATCCATCCTAATAATAGAGCTTCCCTTCGATGCACTTTCACCTTTCTTCCCTGAATTTTTGTTTTGATCTTTTGAGTTAGAATATCCTTGAGGGGATAATCCTTTCTTTCCTAAATCCTTTCTTCTTTTTTTCTCCCCTGAATAAATCCAAGGATCTTCCATCTCATCTTGATATTTTCCTCCCAAAACCTATTCACTATTGGGGTTAAGGGGGTTTCCTCTCTGTTCCCTTCGAAAAAGGTTCTACGGTTTTGCTCCTCCTTTAAGTAGCATCCCTGGCTAACCTCAAATCTATGAGGGGGCTCATCAGATTCATTCCCTATTAGGGAGTCCTCCACCCTTGATTCCATTAATGTTTCTTCTCCTCTAGGTCATCCAACACTTTCTTCTATTTTGTTCATTTGTGGATTGTTCCTCTCATTAGTACTTTATTCTGAGATCATTTTTTCCTTCTCTTGGTCTTTATCCTTCTTAAGTTCACCCGTTTGCATATCTTGTTGAGGCCTATTTTTCTCAGCATCCCTTGGTCTCTTTGGAGTGTCATTTGGATTCTGTACACCCTCCTTATCTGTGATCTTTTCATGAGGAGTAACATCCTCTATTTCAGGGGAAAAAAACTTTGTTTCATTGGAGATTTTTTTCTTTCCACCCCTTTTTTTGTCCTTTTATTTGTTCCTGTTGCTTCTTTTTTTTCCTTTTGAGGTTTCTAAGGACATTGTTTCACCCAATGACCTGACTTTTTGCATATGAAGAAGGAAAAGGGCATTGATTCATACTCAACTTCTTGTATCCATTTTCCCAACTTTGAGTTCAAGGTGATGACATGTGGAAGGTCAATAGATTGCTGGATGTTCACACATGTCCTTGCATACACATGTCTTATCCTATCCACTATCATCAAATCTGTTGATAGCACCTCTCCAAAAGAACCCAAAAAACCAACAAATATATACTCATGATAGTACTCCAAGGACAGACCAGGAAGATGCACCCACACTAGGGCAGCTGTAAAAAATTTATCATTATAGTCCAGATTGGTAGTCCATTCCTGTAGAGACAGTGAAGATTCACCCATCATCCAAGGACCACCGCACAACACTTTAGATAGATCTTCCCTGTTATAAAAATCAAACGAGAAGAAGCCTTTTGGCATAGCTTCTATATCTACCTAGCCTTTAAGCCTCCATTTCTTATTTGCAAAGGATCTAACTAGATCTATATTCGGTCTTGGTCCTGTGAACTTACCAACCAGAGTTGAGGCCATTATTGAAACAACATGGTTGAAAATTGGGCCAGGAATGAAAATTCCAAAATCACCCTTAATGGGATCAGAAAAGATGTTCACCTTAGGGAAGGAATATTTCCCAGAAGGTTTGATTCCAAAGAGACCCAACCATTTCCCTTTGTCCTAGAGGGCTGAAATATGTCTTAATATATTACCTTGAGAATGATCTTTTGCTGACCCACCGTCAGCCATAGGTTTTTTAACCTTTTCTGCCTCTGACCGCTTGAAGGGACTGTCATCCTTACATGATGTTGCCAGAGTAGACCCACTAGCCTTTTCCTCATCCCCTGATGGATATCTCACTGCATTTCCCACATTCCCTGTCAAAAATCCTCTAGAAGACCCTCCATCTCCCAGTTTCCCACCCAAAATCAAATTTGAAAGTCCACCTTCCTCTCCACCTCCTGCACCATTCTGAGAATAGAATTGATTATCTTATCACTATTGTTGGTATTACCATTTTTATCAAAATTATTCACTATATTGAATTTTTCTTTCTACACATGTTTTAAAGCCGGGCAATCTTTCTTTGTGTGCCCGTTGCATCTACAATGAAAACATGCATTTAAATTTCCTAGCATAGAGACTTCCCAGAAAAACATTTCTCCATCAAATTCAAGGGAAATATAATTAGGAAAATTAACTTCTGGTGTTAAAGCAACCAAAAATCTAGCATTCAAATGAGAGTGTAACCCGTGATTGTTGAATTTGTAGAACCGAGCCCAGGGGTTTCAAAATATGGGCAATAAATGACCATAATTCTACATGAAGGTTTTTGATTTCAACCCAGTTGGGAGCTGACCTAGCAACAAGTTTCTCAAAATTCCCTTTCAGAGACCAAGGATAAACCCTAAACATGGAACGACCAACATTCCAAAATTTCTTTTCCAAAACTCTTTCCTGCATATTATGGTTCTTTAAAAAAACAACAAAACCCCTTTTTGTATCATTCTGCAATAAGTAACAAATATTCCAAGCTTTTTTTCCCATACCAAAGCCAACCACTCATCAAAGAGTTTACGAGATGGTATTGCTTCTTTATCTAAGAAAACAAAGAAAATTGCAATACTTTTAAGCCTACTCTATTAAGCCTTTATGACATTTACCATGTCTTTGTTAGGTGAAAGAGAGAGTGTCTTCAGACCCAGAGAAGGAGACCTACCACTATCTCCTTCGTCGCCACCAGATTTGACATTTCCTCCATTGTTTCATCCACCTCCATCGGTTGTGGTCCATCCCAAACCTCCGTGTTTTGTATCCACCATCTTTCTGCTGAAGACTCCATTGAATTTTGCACGAGCCAAAAATGACAAAGAACCATCGGCCACCACTTGCTTACAAGACAATTTTTCACTTGCCTTTTCAGCATTAATACCCTCTGTAGGTTCATTAAATCCCACATTAACATTTGCCTCTGCATCACCCATAAAGATCTCCATATCTCTCTGCGAGATATCACCATTATTGTTCGACCCTCCCATCAAATGCGTGAACCAGGAAAGGGACAAGTAAAACCCCAGTTCACAAAAGAAATACAAGGGCACAAAACGAGCATAAAACACGACATGTGGAAATTAAAATGCATGCAATATTATCAAAATACAACAAGACAAACATAAACAAGACACGACACATAAAGAAAACATCACGCGCTTAGCATGCAACACGAGGGGGGTTGCAGTCATCAGCATCCATCATAGCAGCGAGTTGCAAAGCACATTTTTAATCTCCATATCATTTATATTATATTATATTATTTATATTAGTATTATACTAAATATAAATTAGTACTATATTATTATTATTTATATTACTATTGTATAATAGTATAATATTAGTATTATATTTATTAATATTTATATTATAAGAATAATACCTAGGAGAGAGAGAGAGAATAATATTAATATTATGAAAATATAATATTAATATAAATATTATAAAAATGAAATTTGTAATAGTAATTAAAAACGAAAATAAATATTCAAAATAGGATGAAAATGATAAAGTTTAAAATTACAAAGAAAAGCAAAATTTGAGCGAGAGTTTTCAGAGATCTGATAACATATCAGATATCCGATATTTTTGGATATCTGATATTACCGGATATCCGATTTGTTTTACTGGCATCTAAAAGCAAAAATGATTCTCTGGGTCCCTCAATCCGAGAACCACATTTTTTTTGCAGAGAATTTTACGGGATTGCAAGTGTGGAAGACAAAAAACTACTTTTCCACCTTTTTTGTTGGAATTTATTTATTATCAAAGGTTTTGCATCACCTTTTTGGTCTCAACATGGGGAGTAGTAGTCGTCGAAAGCATAAATGGAAGAGGGTATGTGCACCAAGTTGTGAACCAAAAAGGGGGGGTATAAGTGGACACATTTTTTCTAAAATTGTGTAAACCTAAACTTGGAACAGACGTTTGAGGGTCATGCACTCAAAATAAGATGTGTAAAAAATAAAAATTATAGTACTCTGAATCTAGTTTCTAAAATACTATTTTTTTTTAAAAACCAATAAGATTAAGAGGGTCAAACCTCTTGCGCACAAAAACTTGTTCTTGATTTGTTCAGAAAAATATAACATAGTTGTTTCCATGCGCTATACAAAAGATATAGTTATATTTAGTGTTTTTAAAATCTCTTTGGTCTAGGATGATATGTAAGAGTGAGATCTAGAAGTTGTGTATTTTTTGTAATTTTCTTATGAGTATTTGTTTTTCTGTGATTTTTTAAAGTGACCTCATCCTAAAAATTTGGTACCTATTTGTGCTTTGGGCATAACTTGCATCAAAATAATCAAAAATGAATTTTTTTATAAAGTGTATAGAATCAAGTGTAGAAAAATAATATGTAATTTATTTGTAATTTGGTTAAGTATATCAAAAGTTATAAAAAAAATGGTAGACATTTGTCCATGAGGACTGTCAAAAAGCTAGTAAAGAAAATTAAAGTTTACTATGCTAATGTTGTCCAAAAAATAGAAATATTTATATGGTTAGAAAGCTAAGAAGACGTTTGAGATTATGGTGAAAATTATAGAGCTACCCTATTGACAAATTGCAAACCTGATGAAGATAAATTCAAGAATTCATCTTACAAGATGAAAAAATGTCTAAAAAAACAAAAATGGAGGGAAAATGAGCCTCCAAGCCTTTGGGTCATTTTCCAAACCTCTTCCCAAGCCATAACCCAATCGGGTTTTGAAAAGCAAAAAGTACATTTTCAACTCCTCCGTAACCTGATCAGGTTTTGGAGAATAAAATGCATAATTTTCACTTCTTCAAAACCCGATCGAGTTATGAAGAAGTAAATATTATGCATCTCTCTCTCTCTCTCTCTCTCTCTCTCTCTCTCTCTCTCCTTTGTTCTTAGTTTTTCAGAACCTGATTGGGTTATGAGGAATTAGGAGCATTGAGCCTTTATGTTCTCATAACCCGATCGGGTTTTGTTGAATTAGGAACATTGCTTGCCTCACCGGTCTTAAAATAGTCATTGTAAGTTGTCCCGAGGTCCCACTACTATTTTTCTGTTATTTTTCACCTCTGCACTTTTTTGCATGTTTTTTCTTTACAATGATTTAATTGTGTTGTTTATTGGTGTTTTTAATGTTATTTTATCATTGTAAGTTCTCATTTGAAGAAAATGGTTGATTTTTTCTTATTTTTTGGATTTGATGTTAAGATGTTATTCTATGTTCATGATATTATTCATAGGGTCCATTCAATACAAACAATGGGAAAGAACAAAAGAGGAACAATTGAACAATGAGAGATAGAAAAGGAAAGACAAAGGGAGCGCATGAGGAGAATATGACAAGGTACATCATCAAATGCACCATTTCAATTCGATGTCATTAATGAAAAAAATGCACATAATGAAAATGAAAATGTTCAACATACGCCAATTGAAATGGTGGGGATAAATTCACCTAATTCATCTAATGCATCGATGTCATTAATGAACAAAATGCACAAATGAAAATGAAAATATTCAACATACACCAATTGAAATGATGGGGATAAATGCACCTAATTCATCTAATGAAAATGTAGAACATGCAACTGTGTTAACACCTCCTAGAATAATTCGTAGAAAACCAAAGTTTATAATTGACATTGATGAAAATATTTTGAGGCCAATGCATGATAAAATGTCAAAAAGAAATTGTAGAAGAATTGTTAAAAATATCTGGAATAAATATTTTGAAAAATTAAATCAAAGTGGAAGATGTCAAGTAGTTGTTGAAATGATTAAGAATCTGAAATTTAGAGAGACAATGAGAATTGTGGGGTTGAGAACATCTAAAAATAGTACTGAGAGAACCATTGTAAGAAATATATTCGATGTATACCAAGCCATTGGTTCAAAATCATGTAGTAAAGATGCTAATGTTATTCGACATGTCCTCACATCAACTATAATGAGAAAGGAAATGAAAAAATCTCATATAGTAAGAAAAACAAGCAAGTCATTAAGGATAGGTAGATCAACATTACAGATAGCCTTACACAGGTGAGATAAAATTGAGGATCCAAACACTAATTCTCTTCGCTCATTCTTGGGTAGACTCCCACACATGGACAAGGTTTTTGTTGATGCATTAAGAACATTAATTAAAAAAATTTGACATGAAAACACAAGGGTTTCACCCAACCAAAGAGACGTTGTTAGGAGGAGAATCGGATCTAAAAATCATATGCCATATCCAAAACACTTTTTGGATATGACAAACACAATTTTTTGAAAGATTCCTCCAAAGATTTCCTCAAATTAAAATTAGTCAAATATTTTTTGAAATGACAAAACCCTTTTACGTCAAGATTAATCATGCAGACACGACATGTTGTTGTAGGGTACATATTAAAATTTCCATGCATTATGATATATATCATCATGTTTTTTGTACTTTGCACACTAACACTATTTTGCAGGAATGTGGTCTTCAAGCACCTCTTACATCATCAAGAGATTTTATATAAAGTGTATTATGAAATTGAGCTGATGGTTGCATTTATTATAAGTTTATGTGTTTGAATTGATCTTGTAGTGCATGTGGTGGTATGAGAAAGTTGCAGATATGTCACCCTCTAGAGAGCACAAATGAGATTGGAAATACACTAGTTTCTTTTGGAAAATACAAGACAATAAATTATGGTCTACAAGATGGAAAAGAACTTAAGAGGTGTGAGTTAGTGAAAAATGATATATGCGTAGCTGATTTTATGAAGATATTTCAAGAAAAACTAGTTTATGAGTACATACGTCATTCACATATAGCTAGGTGGTTGGATGAGAAATTCAAGATATGTAAGGACACTTTTCCCCTTGGTACTATTGTCTCCATTATTGATTTTGCTGAGAATTATACATTAAACCTCAGAATGAAGTGTAAACATTGTATTTCCATTCTATACAACTGACGATCTTTGTACATATAGAATTCTTGCATGCACATAATAGCACAGACGTAGATAGAAAGGTTTTAAGAGAATATCACTTCTACATCAGTGATGATCACACACATTCATCAAAGTTTGTGCAAGGTTGCTTCAAAGTTTTCTATGATAATTTAAGGGAAAGAGGTATTGAGTACAACCAACACATAATATGGTCAGACAATTTCACCTCACAATTCAAGAATGCAAGGATGTTCTATTGGTTGAGTAGGATGCATGTGACAAGTGGTGTTCAAATTTTTTGGAATTTCAGTGAGGCGGGGCATGGAAAAGGCGAGCATGATGGTGTGGGTGCATGTGTAAAAAGAGCTCTTGCCAGAGAGAAATTGAAGTATGAAGGTGGTGCAGAGTTAATAAATGTAGAAATAATTGTGCAATGGTGAAACTCTACGATGGGAACATCTAATGAAGGTAAGTATATGGTTAATATATTTTTTTGGTTGATAGGCTAGTCTAACATTGAAAACTATCTAGATTGTTGTACACTTACAGGATCAAGTGACATGCACTCATTTAGAAGTTCAAATGCAACATCATTGGGTATTTATACTAGATTAATGGCATGTTTTTGCTTGCCTTAAATGAATTTTGCGTTACAGTAATGAGAATCAAAAGAGTGGGTTGAAAAATGGTCTTATAAACCTTTGCAATCACTTGATACATATCAACTTCCTAGAGCACTATAATTGAGCCAGTTTGAAGCATCAAGGGATTTTGATCACATATTTAACCTAGTTGAACAAGTTAATTTCTCAATTTATTCTTCATTTTGAGATGAACTTTGTTGAACCTATTTGAAATCATTTTGTTAGGTGGTTAAGTGTTTAGGGTGTTAACTTATTCCTTGATAAATTGTAGGTCATGTATATGCAGTTGTTGCATATGAGAACAATGAGGAACAGACTGATTACTTTTTGTGTCATTGTATTGAGGGAAAAAAGAAATTGACAACTATAGTCATTGATGGAGAGGGTATTGAGTACCCAATATGATCTGTTGTTGTGACAGGGAAATGGCTTAGAAGGTACGCTATCAAAATATAATGTGTTCTTGTTTGATGACTTTGAGACCTCTTACCATCATTCTATTACACTTTATATGTTGAACTTTGTATTGATTTATGCTTTTATGAAATATAGGTACTCTATCCAAAAATTCAACAAGTGGTTGTTTGAGGACTCTGAGACACATAGACATATTTTGCATTACTCGAACCTTCTAGTTCCAAAAAATATTGAATTGATAAAGTATACTTGTAGACCTCATAAGAAGAATTTATGGAAACTTCGTGAATCTAAACATGAGGCAATACATGACACAATAAGGGTTAGAGCTGATCTAGAAGGTTTGCTCAATTATTTTTGGGCCATCATGAAGAATCATTCTACAAAATGGTAGAATTATTTGACACTTTTGTATATAAATTTTACAAAACAATCTAACTTTGATTTTTGTAAATATAAATGACTATGAAGTGGTCTACATGCATATTTGGAGACCACATTTTGTATATTGAAAGAAGATCAAATTGTATATAAAAGTGGCCATGAGTTTATTTGTATATACCGAGGGTCCCTATTTTGTATAGTTTACTGTGTACCATTTAACTAAGAGGATATGAGTGAATTACGATTCATTACAAATATAGCAATGGCTCATGTAGTGGATATATCATGTTTCTCTAAATTATAATAATGGTTCATGTGTAGTATTTATGTATGTATGTTCATTTTCATATTATGTATTCATGTATGTATTTATGTATGTATCTTTTTCATGCATTGTATTTATGTATGTATGTTTATTTTCATATTATACCTTTTCCATATATTGTACATCTCTCTCTCTCTCTCTCTCTCTCTCTCTCTCTCTCTCTCTCTCTCTCTCTCTCTCTCTCTCTCTCCCAAATCAAATACCTTGAAAATATTCTGTCAAAACAAAGTAATAGGCACAATCTACAATTAAAATTATGGTGTTATATGTTATGCTTTGTGGACGTTTGAATTGTTTTACTTCTATTGCTGCCCAATTTGGCTTAGTGCACCTTGGGAACACTTCGGTCTAACTTGTGGTGGAATGTTCTTGATGGTTCAAAAGAAAAGAAAGGTATCCCCCAGCATTTACCCATCCAACTGGAGTTGATGGAGATGACGGTTTGGTCACATGATGAACGGTTTGAAAGATGCACCATTGAGCAACTTTGAATTGCGCAACAAAGCAACTTTTTGCACCTGTTGGTAATATTTCTTATTTGGTGGTTCTCCCAGTTCCTTGTCCTTTTTCTGGTTCTGGCTTATCCATTTTAGTCCCTTCTTGTTCAGTCTGGCTTCAACTGTGAAAATTTTCAAGTTTTTATGCCTATACATTGCCAAAATTGTCAAAAACCTGATAAACCCTAGCAACCAAGTGTTAAATAATATATTTCTAAACCCTAAGCCATGTCTTTATATTTCATCGTTACCTTTTTCAAGTCAC
>MU223381.1:887512-934331 GCA_018584345.1 Thuja plicata | reverse complement strand
GAGAGACTCCTAGAAAAATGGCGAGGTAGAGGAAGGACAGGTAGTGGTGAAAGGTCCTATAACATGAAAAATAAATAATACAAAATACATGTTATAAATAAGAAATACTAAAAAATAAAAAATGCATGGACTAAAAAGAAAATGCATACCACAACATGAGTTGGAACTCCTATGCTGGAGGGAGCCAAAACCATTGATGAATCAGTTTGGAACTTTTCCTATATGGTAAAATAAAAAAGAGGTTATAGTCGAGAAATACTAGATAATGCAAAAAATGCATACACTAGATAATACAAATGCATACTGAAGCCTCAGCTAGGTCTCCTATGCTTAGGCTGAATGATAAACCAAATGGGCTCCGTCGTGGGTGAGAGGGACTTCTAGAAAAATGGTGAGGTAGAGGAAGGATGGGCAGTGGTGAAGGGTCCTATAACAGAAAAAATAAATAATACAAAATACATGTTATAAAAAAGAAATACTAAAAATAAAAAAATGTATGCACTAAAAAGAAAATGCATACCACAGCTAGCTCTCCTGTGCTAGGAAAGGGATCCCTAGGAAGTCGAGAAGGGTTTGCCTCATCTGAGGCAGCTATGGCCAATTCCTGTATGAAAAGTCATAACAAATGACATACTAATAGAGGCACATGAATTCTAAAATATTTTAAACAAACAAGAATGCAATTGAAAGTAAATATGAAAACATGTTACCTCCTCCCTCTCCTGAACATTAGTAGTGTCTGGGGCATTCATTAGTTCAGTAAAACCCAATTGATTCTACATGTATACATAAACAAGTCAAGTGCATTCATCAATATAGACTACATTGAAATGTTTATAATACATTTCAACAAATATACTTAAATTGGACTTAATTACCTTTTTTTGTTTCAATGTCCCCGACGATCTCTTCCTCTTTCCTAATGACCTCAAGTTTGGTGGGGTAGGCTAACAAAAGCAAAATTAACATAAGAGAAATGATATGATACCGCATGGGTTCAATTAAAACTATAAATAAGAGGTGTGCAAAATATGATACCACATATCTCTGTAAGCCAAAGTCAATGGCAGACAGGGTGACATCATCAATGTCAGAAATATGAGCCCTTGACAAGCCCTATAAAACACCAAATAAATAAATAAGCAATAGTTTATAATGAAGATTATGATTCACTTGAATTCCACAAATGCTTATGATCCACAACTCTATTATCACAAGTTTATAAATAAATTTTTTGAACCATTATTACAATATAAATTTTTTCTCTTCTTTCACACACAAGACTCTTCTTTAACAAAATTTTAGTCACAGTTAGAGAAGGATGGTCTGGATTGTATTCTTGGAGGTCAGAGGGTAGGACCAATTTCACAGCAGGTAATAGGACTATTGTAGCCTGGCAGTGAGTATGTTTTAGTGTGTTTACCCTTAGCATGGGGGATTTGAAGTGATTTTAGGTTGAGAGTAGGTGGTATGGGAAGTGATCAAAATATTTGGGGTGCTTCTGAACCTAGGGTGTAGATGGGTTCTTGTCTATGGTGAAGATATAGACTAGTATATGGGGACTATGAAATTCCAGAGAGTAGATTTTATTGAACTAGCAAGTGAATGTGCTTTGATCAATAGGATAAGGACCTTGTGATAAGTTGAAGGGTTCTTGGGGTGTCTTAGAATTTATATGTTGGGAGTCTTCAAAAGGCCATGTAGGTGTATTGAAGGATTGAGGACATTCACAATTAGTGAACAATTAGAGATTGTATTCATGATTTTGAACAAGAAATAAGAGTAAAAGAATGATGGTTGGATGTTCTAGATGATGTTCAAGGTTGATTCAAAAGACAATAAGTGATTGGTTGGGGTATGAGTTCAACATTGGTTGAATTGAGTCTAAGGATGGAGGGTGGGAGTTCAAATCAGTTTGAGTCATGATGGCTGGACAAGGAAGTGAACTTGTTCAAAAGTATGATGTCTAGGTTACCAAAATTGAGGGATCTCTATTGAAGCCTTTGCGTTCAACCTAATTACTTGAGGGAGTACCATCCTTTTATGAATTAATTGAGTTAAATTACATTAGAATAAATTATTTGACCATAAGCAACATGAAACAAACATACACTAATTCTTTGACCACACTAAGTTACCACCATACAAATTATTAAGATATGATATTTTGAAAACAATGTTCTATTCTATTTTATGAATATTTATAAAAAATTACCTCATGTGTATGATCTACCTGTCCATGTCTACTAGAATGAGCACTCCTTGGTGTGATCATACCACCAGCTGCACCCTACAATGCATATTATTCATGTATTAATTTAGATTCTTCTATACATAAAAATTATTTACTTTTAATAGATTTAGGTAATTAATTAAAATAACATGTCAAAACACAAATTTAAACAAACTTGTGTCGGCTCTATACCATACACCATTGACAATAAATCATCTGTGAGGGCCATATCCTCAGTAGTGAATTCCTGATATCTTCTCCTGTAATGTACACATGAATGGGATTTTGAACCATCTGCACTCGCCTGATCATCTACCCCATTACATATACCATTACAACTGATGCAGATATGCTCAATGGGCTGGGCTAACCCTACAAATGTATTTGATGATATTGGTGCTGGCACAGGATGAGATGATCCTAATGGTGCATCTAATGATGATGGAGCTAGAACAGGATGAGATGATCCTAATGGCACATCTGATGAAGATGGAGTTGGCACAAACACTAATCCATCCTCTCCTCCAACTAACTGAGTGCCATGCTGGATAGTGACATCAATCAATGATACAGTTGCATGAAGAGTCTGTATTTCCATAGAATCCTTCACCACTACTAGGAACACAACATGAATGAGGATTTTTACTGCAGTATGTCTCCTCTCTTATGTTTGGGTAATCCTATGTGCCCCAAGTTTATCCTGCGCAGATCCTCTCCCTCTACTCTGGAACTCATTAAAGTCAAAGTAATTCAAATTCTCGCCGAGGATAAACTCACAATATAGCTTCCTCAAAAAATATAAAGGCACCTCATTATTATTACAAGGTGGTTGGTCAAACACCATGTACCACCTATCCCAAAAATATGATTTCATCCCCCTATGAGCACACCAATGTATAGGAAACTATTTTGTATTATCTTCTAGGGAATTTCTAGTATTAGGATCGGTAAAAAGGGAACATATGTCACATTTTTGTATGCCTTTTCTTTTCACATCCTCATATGATAAACCATCATAATAATATGTACGAGACCTATCCCTCCATGAACCCCATTTGGTCACCTCTTGAGACACCTCATTTGCACTATTGGACATTTTTTCTAATGTAGTGGCGAGGGTAGAGTGATGCTGAAGACCGGAAGCCTTCAACCTATTGACTAATATATTAATTTATGCACTATTTTGGTTAAGGAATTGCACAAGGTCCTCTTGTGTTTCATTTACATGATCTAATAGCACATGTGGAGGGTCTACGGGTGATAGTGGTTGTGGATGAGGATAATTTTGAGGAGGGTTTATGGGTGGCGATGGTGGTGGACGAGGAGAATTTTGAGGAGGGTTTACGGGGGGTGGTCTTTCATTTATTTTTCCTCTTCTTGGGTTGCTTGATGAATCTAATATGAAATTAATAAAAGAAAACAAAAAATCAATATCATAACCTAATTTGATTACAAATGAAAAAAAACAACAATAAAACAAAAACAATAAAACATACTTTTGTTACAGGGTGTCATTGCTTGAAAATGTGGAAATTGTTGAAGAAATATTGTTTTCTTCAAAGCACGATCGGGTTCTGATGTGTTTTTTCCCTCCTCTACTCTACTGCTCTATAGTTTAGGTGTTAGAAATGGCCTAAGCCATAGGCTTTCCAAAATATAATATGTTTCTAATAACCCAATCGGGTTATTAGAAACATCTCAGAAACCGATCAGGTTATTAGAAACATCTGAGAAAGATAGAGTTTTTTAATAATATTGTGTAGGATTGGTTACCAAGCCTAGTACAATTTTGAAATTTCAATAACCCAATCGGATTATATGAGATTTGATTTTTTTAAAAACATGTGTCTACTTTTTTGGTTCACAACTTGGTGCACATACCCAAGAGGAAGCTCACAAATCAAGAGATTGAAGTGTATATAGAAATGGATAGGGTTGCCCATAGAAACAAGAGACATGGTTTGCTAAATATTAATGAAGATGAGGCCATAGGTCCACCTTTAAATGCGGTTTCAAGTGAATAAGAACATGAATTTGAAATGATTTATGCTAATAATATTGAAAATGAGAATGTATGGATTGAAGATGGAAATGTAGGATTTGAAAATGAACATGTAGATGTGGACAATGGAAGTGTGGACATTGGCAATGGAAATCCACTAATTGAATATGGAGGAATTGACAATGATAATGGTGCACAAGAACCAAATCAACGTTACACATCTCCAAATTATATGAGAAATGAAGTCCCTTTGGAGGAAGAAAGAAAAAATTCAAATTTGAGACCTTCAAGAACAACAAAATGGTTACTTGAAATTGATAAGAACATAATGAGAAAATTAGATATCAAGAGATCAGAAAGAACCATTTGGTTGTGGGTTTTAAAACCTTTTGATCAATTTTTTAGCTACAAGACATTGATTTAGCAATGTAAAATGTTTGTGTAGTTGTTAAAGATGCAGAAGATGAGGCATATACTAGTCAAATTGAAGATTAGCGTGAACACGAAAAAGGAGAGGAATGCTATTCTTGTGAGGAATTTTTTATTTATATCAATTCCATTGAGAAGAATACCAAGGAAAAAGACAAGAGAGCCACTAGGAGGGTTATTACAAACTCCATAGTAAGTCATCATTTGAGAAAGGCTCGTTTGATCAGACAAACTTGTGTTGACTTGAACCTAAATCATAAAAATTTGGATAGAGCACTTGCAAGAAGAGAAAGACTTGATGAGCCTCTTCAAAATGATACATGGGCTTATGGTGGGAGACTTCCACATTGTGATAATAAGCTTACCAATGGTGTGAAGGATCAAATTAAACTATTTTGGAAATCTAACTCAAGAGTGTCACCAAATATGACGGATGTCTTGAAGTTGAGAATTGACATTCGAGACTGTACCCCACATCCCAAACATTATTTGGAGGTGAGTCAAATAATTTTGTTCAAAAAAATTTGTGAGACACATCGAACATTGCAAATATCACAAAGAGATTTTGAAGCCTTCAAGCCTTATTTTTGTGTTCCTCTTAAGATTCAAAATACTTGTTGATGCAAATATCATGTGGAGTTTTCAATTCACCATGAAATATTATGATCCCTTCATTCTACTTTGCATACTAGTGAAATGTTTGAGGAGTGTGGTGCAAGTGCTCTTCCAAAATCATCAAGAGACTTGCTATATCATTTTTTTATGTCTTAGAGATGATGGATGTTTCTTTTATAGACAGGGTTGCTTAAATGACAAGTGCTCAGAGTGTGGTGGGTTAGTGAAGTTTGTTTCATGTTTTCATGAGGGCTGCGAACACGATTTTGGGAAGACAATTGTCCAAAAAAAGGTTTGAAACCATTAAATATACATTGAAAAGTGGAGGTGAAGGCTCTAGATGTGAGTTGGTTACTAAAGAATGCAATGTAGCTGATTTTATTTCAGATTTCAAGAAGGATCCTTTTTACAAGTATGCAAGACATAGTCACAACTCTCAATGGTTGGATCAACAATTCAGGATGTGTTAGGACACTTTCTCGATGGGCACTATTATATCAATCATTGAGTTTATAGAGAAGTATAAATTGCAGTCCCAAAATGAGTTGCAAGCTCAATATTACAATTCTATTCAGGTTACTTTTTTGTGCACATAACATATAGACATTTCCCTGATAGTACAAAAGATGACTAGAAGATAATCAAAGAATACCATTTTTATATGAGCAACAATAGATCTCACCCTCATTAGTATGTCCAACATTTCATTGAGAATTATTTTGAGTGGGTGCGAGAAAATTATATTGCTATAGATAGACATCTCATTTGGTCAGATAACTGTACAGGTCAATTAAAAAATGCTCGTATGTTTTATTGGTTGTGTAGAATGCATGTAGAGAGAGGTGTACCTCATATTTGAAGTTTTTTTGAGGATGAAAATGGAAAAGGGGGGCATTGTGGAGTAGGTGCATGTGTAAAGAGAGCTCTAGTTAAGGAGCAATTGAGGATTTTAGGTGCAGAAATCCTTGATGCTCATTCTATTGTTGATTGATGTACTTCAACATTATCACAGGGGGGGAATCTTGATTCAGTGGTGCCCAGATTCTTTTTGTTGGTTGAGTTGGTCATAATAGGAGATAGGTTAGTGTAGATGCCTAAAACTGACCAGGTGTTCTCTAATCAACCAAATCTGCATTTTCATCAAATTGCTCCTAATCTCATCAAATTGCATCAAAATCAAATCAAAAGGACATTTATTAATCAAATTAGACAAAATCAAATTAAAATCAAAGGATTAATTAACCATGACATCAAATAATCAAATATAAGCCTAAAAGGGACAATCAAAATTATAGAATTGATTTTAATTAATTAATTGAATAGTTTAAATCAAAAATCAAATTGAACCTATTCATCCCTACATGGCTAATTTAATTAATTGATTGAATTAAATAATCCTAATATCTTTCAACATAAATTTGAACAAACAATGGGAATTGAGAACATAGAGCACATGTATCACTCCTAAATTTGTAATCTCAATCACTCATTTTGAACTTTGAATCTCAATCACTCATTTTGAACTTTGAACCTCAATCACTCATTTTGAACTTTGTCCCAACCTTCGAGACAACCATTTAAATTGTCCCCCCATTTGAAACCATTTGAAATACTCTCACTCAACCATGGCTTAACTATGACCAATTAACTCCACCCCCTACACTTGGGAAAATACTATAAATAGAGGCCATTTTGAGAGCATAATAGATCCTAAAAATTTGAATGCAAAGCATCAAACCTCTTTTCATCTTCATAGCAATTTGAGCACAATTGAGAGATCATCATAGCATTATAGCATTATGGAAATCATTTGGATTCAATATTATCATAATTTGAGAGAATTGAGCTAGATTTAGGCATTTATTTTCATCAAATTCTCATTCTAAGAATGTCATTGATAGAGATTAAGGCTAAGAGCTTTATCAACATGCTTAAATAGAGAGCCATGAGATGCTTATTGATTTAATTGCAATTCTTAGTTTAAATTTCTATTATTATTCCATAGAATTGTAGTTAAATAAACTAATTTCATGAAGCTATAATTCATTCACATACAAATGGCGCCCACCGTGGGGCTTTGAGCCCCAATTTATTGTTCTTTTTCAATTTTTGTGTGTTTTTCCATCATTTTTGTGCTAATTTTGCAGATTGCAGGAGAAATGATGCCTATGAAGAATCTAATGACGTCTGCTAGTAGAGAAGTAGCACTTGTAAAATTCATTCTAATTATGTCTTAAATTCTTCTGTCGCCTATGAGATAAAGTGTGACACCTGCGAGTGTAAAGTGCCACCTCTGACTCAGGAAATGCCACCTAAGAGCTGTCTTTTGATGCCTGTGAACCTTTCCATGTTGCAATTTGCATGATTTTTAATGCCTGTCAATTTTATTTTAACGTTTGTTAGCTTTTAAATAACGCCCAAGTCATTGGAAAGTGACGCTTAAGCTGCTTTAAAATAACGCGTAGACACAGTGAAATGATGCATGTTAGCTATTAAATGCCACCTATTGCTTTCTATGTTTTATTGTTGTTGAATCATTAAATTCAGTTTTCTAACTCTCTGTCACTGTGTTTTCTGTAGATGAAAAGGTACCTAAAAGTATAGAAACCACAGCTAAGGGTTACAAGGGAGAGCAAAGAGGTAAGAGCATTCAAAAAACACTCTAAATATTTGTATAATGCTAGCATTTTGGAAGGTTTAGAGAAGGAGGAATCTTTGTATGAGCATTATATAAAAGTCATAAATGCATACAAGAAAAAGTTTCATTCCCTAAATTTATTACATATTTTAAGTTTCTTAGGTGCATTTTGCAAAATTTCCAAAGAAACTTCATTTTTATTTTCAATTGTTTTGGTTTTCCTTCATTTTGTGTGGTTGTGTTGAACTAATTTGTTGGAGGAGCCGGAGATGGAACAATCACCACTAGGTGACTAACAAAAAATGAAAAAATTATCAAAAATGCACCTAGCCATTACTAGCTTTGAAACAAGGCATTTTTCTCATCAAGCTTGCATTGATTAAATTGTGGAAAAATTCTTTGAATCTAGTATAATTAGGGGCACCCTATTATTGTCCATTCAAATGAGACATTAGGTACATACTCTCAACTTTTTGAATTTGATCAAAAATCCAAAAGTGTCAAGTTTGGGTGGTAGAAAGAAAGGGAGGTTAATTGAACCACATACTTCAATTTTTAAGAGCCTCTTTGTTATGAGGTTGAAAAAGAACATTTGTGTTTGAAGTGTTTGGAATGAAGAACAACAATAGGGATATGCTATTCACTTTTTAAGTGAATTAAATTCCCAAACTTGCTGAACTAAGTTCATTTTTCCGCTTTCCTATATAT
Organism: Thuja plicata; assembly: GCA_018584345.1. Classification (NCBI taxonomy): domain Eukaryota; kingdom Viridiplantae; phylum Streptophyta; class Pinopsida; order Cupressales; family Cupressaceae; genus Thuja; species Thuja plicata. The sequence goes on along the minus strand of MU223381.1, from coordinate 925,706 downwards.
GCTAGTTAATTTAGAGCTTTAGAGGGCCTACCTCCTGAGTACATCCTTATGAGGACGGTGAGAGGGAACGACCCAAAGTGGGAGAAAATTGCTTAAGGTGCGATACTATCCAACCCACTATAAATAAATGCACTCTTCCTTAATGGGTTGTAGTGACTAAATTGTGTGCAAGTTATCTTCACTTCCTTGAGTAGTCCTTTGAGATTGTGCAAAATCATACTTTTATGCGTGTGGGAAGCCCACAAGGGGGTAAAAGAACTTGACATAGTTTAGTGATAAAAATAAAATTTTTCCATCAGTATGCAATGAGAAAACAATTTGTTCAAACCATCGGTTACACTACACCAAAAATTAGGTTTTCAGTTCAAATCAAAAATGCTAAGCAAAGAGAAAACTGACGACACAGTTTTGCAGTATTAACCAAAAAGTACAAATTGAAGATGATAAAGTGGAACCTGATAGAGGAACTCGACAAGAAGATACAATGAAAACTGAGAGAACAGACAAAGAGAAACCCAACAAAAATTTCAACCAGGAACACTGAAAGAAAGTCAAACTGACTTTAGAGCAAACCGAGCATTATACACCGAAAGTTAGTTACATCCCGAAAAAAGAGGATCTGACTTCCACATCAGATAAAATAGATATATTCTATTTATAGTGTCTTGATTTGTTTTAAAACCATTACTTAAGGGACAAGCAACATTATTGTAATTGTTTTAATTAGTCTAACTGATTAAGAATATGCAGACTAGGAGATCAAGGTCAAGTTGTAAACTTGTGATCATAGAGTTAAAGTTGTAATACGTGAAACTACATTAGGTTAATTTATCATATAAATAGATGTTGTAATCATTCTTTATCATGGATGAGAGGATGAATGTATCCAACTAGAACATCTACGGATCAGACTAAAAGTTTCAAGAAGAAGAACTACAAAAGATGAAACTGGTTATCAAGAACCAAGAATAGAGGCTACCGAGAAATAGAGGTATTAATCAATCAAAATAGGTGATACTTTTATACATGTGAATTGTAATGGATCTGTAATCATAAATTGTTAGATTGCATACACTCAGGTCAATGAGTATTTTTTTCTGCATTCTAACAAGTGTAGAAAATAGAATAAATCATTTCAAGGAAGGTGGATTTAACAATCCTATTGTAAATCTCTTAACCGAGTGCACACTAAACAATGTTGCTAAAGTTCTTAATAGAGTAGACCTTAAAAAGTCTCCACAGATACTCCTAATAGGGTAGATCATCAAAAGTGATTAAATTGTAAGCCTTAATTGACCCCTTCCAATCTGCAAATAGTGAAGTTTTTGTGGGTGCCATCCCCACCATAGTTTTTACCTTCTAAGAGGGGTTTTCTGCGTTACCATATATTTTGTTATGAGTCAATTACTTTCATGGATGTTTCTATGAATGTTTACATGTTTGATTAAGTTAAAGAATTGATATATCTTATTCAAAGATAATATAGAACAAATGGTTGGATAAACAACTGATTACATAAAGGATAAAGGTTAAAAGAGATAAAAGTTTTAGAGGTACTGATTCACCCCTCCCCTCTCAGTACACACTTCCCATTATTTCCAAAAATTGGTATCAGGGCTAGAAATCTTATTTGGAAAGCTTAAAGACTTAAGAGAAAAGATCATACAATGGAGAAGTACAGACTTGACAAAAGTATTGAGAATCAGAAGCTAGAAATTCATATCTTCTATGAGTAGTATAAAGAAGCTAGAATCAAGATGAGACAGCTGTTAGATGAAAGAAATATTATGGCATCTTGTTGTAATGAAATCAATTACAAAGAAGAAGAGATACCAGATATATTTGAGTCTTCAAGATCAACTACAAGAAAAGCATCAGATACATCAGAGGAAAGCATCACAAGCTTAAATGAAATCAATCAACATCTAGCTGGACAAGTGAAATATCTGCAAATCAGTGAAGAGACATAGATGGTAAGAATGATTGATGTCATGAACAATGCTAGACAAGCTGAGAAAGAGAGAACACTAGCTATTGATGATAGGAGGAAGATTATTGAAAAGATACAAGAGAAAGATTCGAAAATATAGAGACTTACAGAACATCACCATGATATTACAAATCAGATTATTCTTATGAGTCAAGAGGCAAACAAAATGAATGTTGAACTCATTGAAAGAATAGAAGCTATCGGTGAGCTAAGGGAAGAAAATGAAAAGCTGAAACAAGAAATAAGAATTCAGCAGCAGCATAATGAGATAATAAAGAGAGATGAAGAAAGCAATAAAACAATGGATGATTTTCTTGAAGGAAAAAGGAGAGCCAATAGCAACACTAGACTAGGCTATACCGAGAATGGAGAATCACCTAACCAAACTGATCCAAAGAATGTCTATACAAATCCAAGACCAAGAAAGCTAACATGCAATCACTGTGGAAAGAAGGGCCACACATCCAATGTATGCAAGAGTAAAATGAAAGGTATTCCTAAATCCACATCTTCATTCATAGGAATTTGTTATAAATGTAACAAGAAAGGACATAAAACATATGAATATAAATATGAGGTGACAATAACAAAGAAGGAAACCTACATGGACAAATACTGTCCTACTTACAAAATGCATGGGCACACTACTCTTGAATGATGGAAAAAGAAAAAGCATGTGTGTAAGCCTAAAGGTAAAGTTGCTAGTGTAAACTGAGATTTGTTGATAATCACATGAGTAGAAAAAGTTGTCTTCGCCATACACCAAAACCCGTCGGTAAAAATAAAGTTAAAAAGATAGCCCGAAGCATCATATTATCACCAAGAGAGAAGTTAGTGTTTCAACTGATGACTCCATCTTCTCACACCGAGGAGTGGTTGAGCATTAATGACTTGACCTAGGGCAAAGTCTATAAATAGACAACATAAGGGTTTCATTTCTCACCAGCGATTTGAGCGAAGCAACCATAGCGAAACCTAAGCAAGAAGTGACACAATTGCAGAGTGACTCCAACCTAATTCAAAGCACTCCATATAGATCATTTGCAGTTACAGAGGTTAAAGTAAGTACCAAGCATAAATCGAGAACTCTGTTTATCATTTACGAAAAAAACCCTAATGTCAGAAACAATGGCAACCACAATAAGAACCACTAAGATGAAGAGTATTAAGAGGAAAAAAGTCAAACTTATATAGAACAACACCTGTCAGGAACCATATTACAATATTTGTCCAGAGGTTTCCTCACAACCTGATAATGCTGGAGCATTCACACGAATACCATATAGGGTTTTTCTTGTCAAAGACATGTGAGCATACATACATTGCAAAATAGCTAAGATTGGTGACGTGGAGGTTGAGCAAGATTTCAAGAAGCTATGTAAAGATGATGGCACTATCAAAGAAGAACAAAAACACATTGAAGCAAAATGGCTCACAAATGCCCTATGGTTCCCAAAGGAATTCAAGACTGAGTGGATTTGGTTAGTATTAAGAAGGATCCATGACCAAAAGCTATGGCTGGATGAGCCTAAACCAATAACATGATATGTTATTCATGTTGTCACCAGTTATCCTATAACCGATAAGGTAAAGGCATTGAAGCACCCACCTAAGGATGACATTGAGAAAAAAAAAGGAGAAAAATGTGATGGAAGAGGACTTAAGGTATACACTATTACAGAGGATGAACTAAAATTTGGAGCATGTGTCTTAGGATATAAGTTCTTTCAGGCTAGCAGGATGAATAACATAGCATCTAGAGCAGTGGATACATCATATAAGATTGTAAAGAAGGGAAATCAGTTGGATCTATTAGAACTTCTACTCAAGTAGTTAGAAGAGAACCTAAAGACAATCAGAAATGCAAAATCAAATTCATGTAAGTTTGGTTCACTTATTATGTGCATATCCTTCTACTTCCAAGAATATTTTCCATCAATAGGAAATGTGCAATGGGACACAACTAAACTAGTAACCTTACAGATTAGTGAGTTTATAAAATCAATAGGTGATAATTTTGAGTCAGTAATGGATGAATACTTTTCTAGATTCAAGGAGAGAATGCAGAAAAGAGTAAGGATCCCCAAGAAGTTAATTGATAAATTCAAGATTGATATATGTTTCATGGTAGACACTGACTTCACATACATAAAGCCAACTGTACCAAGGACAACATGGATATCTCCACTTGACTATGAAGTGAACATAGATCAAACATCTAATGTAATTAATGCATTAATAAATGAGCCAATTCATAAATCACAACCCAAGTTTGGCACTTATGAGGAAGCCAAAGAAAGAATCAAAACTGGCTTGGTTGTGAAGAAGATTGATAGGAAGAAGGATAAGATGGTCAAGAACCTAAAGAAGAGACTTTCAGTTATAGAAGAAGACACTAAAAGGATAGAGGAAACTGAGGGACAGTCACCCATCAGTGAAGCTGAGAAGGAGAGTGACTCTGAGTCTACAGAGTCAGATACACCATTACCTCCACCAACTAAGAAGCCTAGGACAACATCTACTACAAGGACAGGGAGTCAAATAGCTAAGGACACAAGTCCTTCACCATTAAAGAAAGGTCAAGTAAGGACTTATAAGAGAAACCCTCCAACCAAATAGTCCAAAGCACCAAAGAGGAGAAGGAAGCTAATCCTAAACAAGGAAGACATGGAGGACATAAAGAAAGATGAATTTGTCCAACCAGGAAAGACAAATATTCTAAAAACTATTGATGAGATATGTGAATCAATTGCACAAAGAGGTGGCTTAACCAACACAAAGGTAAGAAAGTGGCTAACATTGGATCCCGATCATCAAAACAAGGTTGCAGAAGCATTGATAAAAGAAATGATCAACTTCAAATATGTACCAGTACAATTTGATGACAGATAGCCAAAAGCACTACAAGAAAGACTATCTGCTAGATGGACATATGCATTGAAGAAAGAAAAGGAGAAGACCCCCGAGCCTGATGCAAGCATACCCGAGGACAAGGGTAATGATAAGAAAAAAATTACATCTAAAGAAAATAACGATACAACTGATGAACATAATGTCATCAGTGAAGAATAGAAAGATGGAGATACCACCGAGAAAGATGCATAGACAAAAGATGCTGATGAAGTGAAAAAAGAGAAGGATGAGCTAGAAAAGACAGTTGATATGATGCCAAAGAACACAAAAGGTGAAGCTGCAGAAACACCAAAGGTTGATAAGGAGACGTCCTTAGACAACCAACAAGAAAACACCGAGTAGGAAGAGAAAGGTACAACTCTACAAAAGCCATCTGGTAGCACATCACACCAAGCAGAGAAGTTGGCTATGGTTCTGCATACAGGTGGAACATAGAAGAAAAAGAAGAAAACAAAGAAGAAAAAGTTGGAAGTCACACTAGATGAGATCGTAGAAATACCAAAATGTGACCCAATAACATTAGACTTTAAATCTCTCCAAGAGTATGGAGAAATCTGTCGAAGGAAAGCATTACAAGAGAAGATAAAGAAGCAACACCGAGAATCCTTAGTATTGGAGAACACAAGGGACATCTTGAGTCAAATAGTTCCCAAAGTTGATGTTGATCACAATGCCCCCATTCTAGATCAACTTTCCGTCCTCACCGAAGAAATCACAACACAAAATTTTGATGCATAAAAGGCAATTAAGGAGCGAGTAGAGAAGAAATTTCAATACAAAATGATAGAAAAGATCAGCCAAGAAGTGAAAGAGAATAAGGTAAAGCTTTTAGAATTATCAGATCAATTAGATCCAATCATAACTGAAGTTGTTTCCTTAATACAGAAGCTATGCATTTTAGAAAAGTTTACTAAGGATAACAATGAAAAAATAGCAAAGATCAAATCTGATCTAACTACAAGTGTACAGAGTCTAACCACTGATGGAAATGCAATCAAATTGCATTATGAGAAGATCATTGAGATAAAATGATTAAGACAAGAAATTTGGGAAGCAAAGTCACAATTCCGAGAGGAGGTTACTGAGATTTAGTTCATACTGTTACCAAACCTCACACTTCTGCAGACTCACCTAAGTTTAGATAGGCAACTTATTTCCACCCTTGAGATGTCTGTAGCACACAACATCTATGACATGCATGCACAAATAAAATTGGATCATATGTCTCTAGAACATCTCAAGGAGAAATGGGAGAAGATTATGGAGGAAATGAAGTCCTCACACTCTCATATTTTTGATAAGCTATAGGTATACACCTTTGCCCTTACTATCAAAAAAGGGGGAAAAGTAAATTGACATGTACAAAGATCAATAAAAGGGGAAAAGGAAACAATATGTATAGAGGCAGAGAATATAGTGAAAAGGAGGAGATAGTATAAAGACAGTGTACATACATATTATACTATACCAATATATGCATAGGGGGAGTCATGAAATGACTAAGGTAACATACATGGTTATCATACTATAAATTTTGATTGTATTCTACACATAGAAATTTTTGATACTAATGTCAAAGGGGGAGATTGATAAACATAAAGTTTTTCCATTAGTATGCAATGAGAAAAAAATTTGTTCAAACCATCGGTTACACTACACTGAAAGTTAGGTTTTCAATTCAAACCAAAAATGCTAAGCAAAGAGAACATCGATGACACAGTTTTGCAGTGTTAACCAAAAAGTGAAAACTGAAGATGATAAAGTGGAACCCAACAGAGGAACTCACCAAGCAAAAAAAGTGCAAACCAAGAGAACAGAAAAAGAGAAACCCAATAGACAGTTTAACAAGGAACACTGAAATAAAGTCAAACTGACTTCAGAGCAAACCAAGCATCAGACACCAAAAGTCAGTTACATCCCAGAAAAAGTGGATCCGACCTCCACGTGAGATAAAATAGATATATTTTATTTATAGAGTCTTGATTTTTTTAAAACCATTACTTAAGGGACAAGCAACATTATTGTAATTATTTTAATCAGTCTAATTGATTAAGAACATGCAGACTAGGAGATCAAGGTCAAGTTGTAAACCTGTGATCATAGAAATAAAGTTGTAATGCATGAAACTACATTAGGTCAATTTATCATATAAACAAATGTTGTAATCATTATTTATCATGGATGAGAGGATGAATGTAGCCAACGAGCATATCTATGGATCAGACTGAAAGTTTCAAGAAGCAGAACTACAAAAGATGAAATTGGTTATCAAGAACCAAGAACAGAGGCTACCGAGCAACATAGGTATTAATCAATCACAATAGGTGATACTTTTAGACATTTGAATTATAATGGATCCGTAATTAGCAATTGTTAGGTTGCATACACTCAGGTCAATGAGTATTTTTTTCTGCATTCTAACAAGTGTAGAAAATAGAAGAAATACTTTCAAGGAAGGTGGATTTAACAATCCTATTGTAAATCTCTTAACTAAGTGCACACTAAACAATGTTTCTAAAGCTCTTAATAGAGTAAACCTTAACAAGTCTCCATAGATACTCCTAACAGGGTAGATAATCATAAGTGATTGAATTGTAAGCCTTAACTGACCCCTTCCAATCTGCAGATAGTGAAGTTTTTGTGGGTGCCATCCCCGCCGTAGATTTTACCTTCTAACATGGTTTTCTGTGTTGCCATATCTTGTGTTACAAGTCAATTACTTCATGAATTTTTCTGTGAATGTTTACATGTTTGATTAAGTTAAAGAATTGATATATCTTACACAAAGTATATAACAAATGGTTGGATAAACAATTGATTACACAAAGGATAAAGGTTAAAAGAGATAAAAGTTTTAGAGGTACTGATTCAGCCCTCCCCTCTCAGTACACACTTCCCATTATTTCCAACATTTAGAACAGAGGTGTTAAATAAATCCTAAATAAGTAGCAAGCTACCTTTTAGAGCCAACAATGTTTAAAAGCCAAATACGACTCTAGGTAGATTGTTTGGAATCTATTCTTGTGCTATACTTGTTAAAATGACCAAGAACATACACATAGTGTAGTTTTAGGGTTATGATACAAACTTGATGTGTGTGTGTTGCGTTTGTAATTATATTTTCAGACAAGAATCCAATTTGAAAGATCTGATCACAGAATTAAACTTTTAAAAACCCTAAAAAATTGTGAAAACAACTTTGATCTGCAAAGTGCCGCATACAAGCATTCAAATGACATCTGCAATACTTTTTGTGATGCCTATAAAGTTAAAATGATGCCTATCATTGTTAAAATACTGCTTAAGTCACTGGAAACTGACACATGCAAACTTTTAAACACCACCTATAAGCAAAAAATTTTTGCCTGCAATCTGCAGAGTGTTGCGTACATAATTTTTAGTTACCGCTTACACAGTGTGAAGTCACGCTTACACTAAACTAATGTGACACCAAGAAAAAAAGAATGGAAAATATGGGGCAATTCCCAAGGGTTTGGAAGAATTTTTAAAACATATTTGGATACCCTTTTCGAAGTACTTTGTGTCCAATCTATCATATTGATCAAATTCCTTCAAATATCTATAATGATGAATCTATTTGAGAAACGAATCAATCTTATGGTGGAGAATAATTATCAAAATGAAGATCAAAATCATCATAGGAATCAAAATGATGAAGTGACTGATGATGAAATTTTGGAAGCATCCCAAGATCCCATATTTATGGAAACAATGCACTTAATTTTGAAGAGGGATAAAGAGGCATATTTCTTAAATTTTGCTCAATTAGGAGTTACACTTCCTCATAATTATGGCACATCAACCTTAAATAAGGAAGAGGAAAAAGAAAAGGATACATCATCTAAAAGCCATCATTAAGATTAATTTGTCCTTTTATTTACGATGATGGGCCATCTGTATCTTCATCTTCTTCACAAGATGAAGTATTTAAGTGCAAAAAACCTATCTTGGATCAAGGGAAATGTCATGACTACCCTATTTGTGATCAAGATAATAAATATAATGAAGAGAAATGTACCACTCTCAAGAAATATCTAATGCACAAACCTCTATCTAGAAAGGTTTCTCCTATATCCTTTACTCCTTTCATCCTTCGTCCATATAATAAATCTTCACAACTATCCAAAATTCCTCCACCAAAGAGTGAGCCTAATATGATACTTTCCACGTTGACTATGTTTACCCTCAAGGGCTACCTCTACAAGAAACCCAAGCTAGCTTACATCTTACTGCAAATCATTTCCATGCATCAAAGATCTTAGACCCTAAGCAATCATGTGCTTCACTTCATATTCAAAAGGATTATCCATCATTCTTGCAAACATTCCCCACACATATATCAACATCTACCTTTTCCTTAGAAGTGGATCCATTTCAAGAGAATAATCCAAAGAGAAATGAAAAAAGTAAAGATCAAGATTCTATAAAATCCCCTCCCATATTTGATGAAGGTCCCATATCCATAGAATCCTGTCATGATCCCCTTGCACCCTTTCATTTCTTCCAAGAAGACATCCCTCCACCTCAAGAGCTACATATTTCTCCACTTCCCAAGAAAGATCAAGATATCTCTTCCACCATTTCCAATGAACATATTGAAAATCAAGAGAAAATCACCTCCTCTACATGATCTGAAGATCCTTGTCAAGATAGAAGTATCCCCTCAACTCCTTGTCATACTCCTCCATATTCACCTCAATAAACCATCATTCCTCCAAATTCATTGCATGATAATAAATCCCTTCAAATCTCGGTTGATCCTATCAAAGTTTCTCCTATGAAAGCTACTCATGAGGCTATTGGTATAAAAATAAATTTTGAAAATGAAAGCCTTGGAAATATAACTCAATCCAAAGATATTGATTTCCCTTTCACACCTTATCTCCCTCCATTCAAACACAACCATATGCCTTCACTATCCTCCAAATCTATTTTGGGTTCCTATGTCCCAAAGCTAAAGTCTTCATCCCTTCCATCCATATTAGGTCCCTATATTCCTCCATCAATCATTTCTACCATCCCTAGCTCTCCATTCACTTACCCTACCATGTGTCAAGATCAACAAAGGAACACATACTTGAAGAATGTCCAAACATCAATCCATATGAACCCTCCATACTCTTCCTATTCACCCAAAATTCCTAAGTATTTTGGAAGCAATTTGGATGTACAACATAAAAATCAGAAATCCAAGAATCCACATGTGCATAAAAATCACCATGTCCCATCTAATTGACATGTGAATGAAAAGAAAAAATAAATATCCAAAAAGGACGAAAAGGTCCACAAAGCACAAATAAATATCCAAAAGGCTGCAAAGGTCCACCAAGCAAAAAGAAAAATCAAAGAAAATGTGGGTTCCTAAATCCCTCATTGAAGAAATGCATTCTAAAGCATCTCAAGAGAAATAAAAATCAAAGACTATGTGGATTCCCAAGTCACTTTTGAAAGACTTGCACACAAAAGAAAAATCAAAATTGACATTCAAGCTTCCAAAGGCTTCCATTCTGTCTCCTTCTAAACATTTTCCACTTTTCAAGTCTACTTTGGGTTCCTATATCCCAAAATCCACTATCTTGGATACATCCTCACCTCCTCCATCCATTAATCCTCCATCATTCCACCACTCTTCAAAGTGTGTCAAAGTTGATCTTGCCAACATTTCCATCCACAACATATCTTCTTCTTATCCTCACATTCATTATCCAACACATGCTTTCCATCTTTCCATACCTCTTATCCAGTCTATGGCATAAGACCTTTACCACCATCTACCCTTATCCTCCATATGTGTCCTTTATCATCACCTTATTAATATATTTGAGCATCATATCCATATTCATGGTTTATTATAGCATATCTTTCAAAAGAGCATTGTCCAAAGATCCAAATGTTGGGGAAATTTTAAAAAATAAAAAAAAAGAAAAAAAATTGAAAAAGAGAAAAGTGCCTTGGTGAAAACCTAGTAAACGGGTGCCTTGGTAGAAAAAGTAAAGATAAATAAATCTGTCCTATGGTGAAAACCACTTTTTTTGGTGCCTTGAACAAGTACCATGATGAAAACTGGAAAACATGCATCATGCGTAATTCCTCCTCTTGCACTCTACACTTGGGGGCAAGTTTCATCCATGCTATCCTCCATCTTCCTATCATTTATCTCACTTGTATCCATATTCCCTCTTTTACCTTTGGTCTTGACAAGGTTGAACACATCCATGAGCATCAAGTATCTTGACATTGTTATCCTTTCCATCATCCTATTCACTTGTTGCATCTATGCTACCCTATCATGATCTTGCTTTTCCCCAATCCACCTGCATCATTCCTAAGTAGTCTTTCCATTATTAAAAAATTATCCTCTCATAGCCTCCATCACCCCTTTATCCTGATTGTGCTATCCTATCCACATCTTACCCAAATTGATCCATTGGTCTTGATCGTAAATGAAGGACGTAAAGTACAAAATTTGTTATCCAAAACCTCTTGACATGTCCACTCTTTTGGATCACTCACTTTCATGACAATAGATCATTATCCCATATGCTATCTAGAATTTCATCATTGGATTTCATGGATTATCCAAAAATATGCTTAACATTTCTATATCCTTTTTCCTTATCTTGGGTAATCCTGAGGAGATGGTCCTACGGGTCACATTCACATTCTTTATCCATCAATGACCTTTCCATTTCTAATCCATTAGCTTGCAAATCCATCCATCATGTCCTATACCTTGCTAGACATTGGGGGAAAACCAAGGTGATCTTGTTTGAGAGCTGGTAATTTTTAAAAAATCTAAAGATCAAAAAATTTCTAAAAATAAAAAAAAAATCTCTAAAAATCTAAAAAATTCTAAAAATCTAAAAATAAAAAAAAATATTAAAAAAAAATCTAAAAAATCCCAAAATCTTTTCATAAAGTCTCTGAGCTGTATTGCCAAATCATTGTCACATACTAGGTTCATTTGCCCAGATTTTACATGGTTTCATATTCACTTGGGGGAAAAGCATTGGTTTTGATATGAACGGATTCTTTAAGTGCTACTTTTGATCACATATCAGAAGCAAATTTTCAGAATTTTAGAGGAGAGATATTGTTGAACCTTTGATGGATATCATTGTTCAAACCCAAGAATTTGACCTAACAACTTGATCCTTGAACTTCATTGACCTTATTTTTATCAGGATTAAAATTTGACAAAACCTAAATGATCAGAATGTTTGGAATTCTATTGAAAATCTTGATACAAGGTAAAACACTTGAAATTTTTGATGATCTTCATTGCATTTTGTCATGTCTTTTTATCTGATCGATGATGTTTCGATTAGATTGGCGATGATGAAGATATGATATTTTCTTGACTTTGAGTGACTGTTTTGCGGAAGATCCACCAACTTGTGTGAATTTGTCTAAGGACATGGTCATCAAAGAACCATTGAGGAATTTCATATAGGAAGGAGGGTTAACCTTTGTTTGTTTACACAAAAGGATACCTTGGTCATTTAGATCTTCCATATCTTCATACCAAAATCCTACTGCAACATTGAATCCGATGAAACCATTATTCATACTCCCATAGTTGATTATTGAACTAGTGAGGGCTGTACTAGTTTCCCAATGGTTACATAAGTGATGAAAGCAGTATTCATATTATCATGATGTGGTTAGTGATGATTGTACTTGCTCCTAGTTCCACAACACTCAATGATGAAACTATATCTCCTTTTGCATTTCTTTCACAAAAATCAATGACAGTTAGTTGCATTGCATTGCATTTTCATGATAGATCAATTACATGTTTATGGGATTTTCCCGAAAGGGGGTGGAAGTTAATCATGGTTACATCATCAGAGTCCTAATCAATGTCCTCAATGCCTAATTCATCAAATGATCAATGCTACATCTGGGATATCATCAATATACATCTACTCACCTAGGGGCAACCCCACCATGTGATCAACTAGGGGAAACCTAATTCTGTTCATCACACATCTGCACTTGAATCATATCAAATGACCTTATCTATCAGCCTCCCATCATCAATCTTCCCATATAATCCAATCAAATCAGATATCAATCAGTCAAATCATCCAATTGATCATTTCAAGTCAATCATTTATCCTATCATCTAGTTTCTCATCTTGAGCGCATCAAATTTCCCAACTCTAGATCTTAAGGAAGGAAAATCAATCCATTTGTTTGTTTCTCTAGATCTTGAGAGTGAATTATAAGTTTATCCAATCAATCCATCAACCTACCTATCCTATCCAATTGACATTAATACAACATCAAACAAATGATTTTGACTGACATCAACTTATCTCAACCATCAACAATACTTTCTCAATCATAGCTATTATCATTTTCTTTCATAACTGTGACATGTTTTGTTGCCAGGATTATCATCAATGTTTTTCAGAAATGAAAACATCTTGGATCTTATTCTACACCAGTTTCATTAATCTTTTTCATCTGGACATCAATATGCTTTCATTTCTGAGGGGGCATCATCATATCATCAAAATTAGGATTCTGCATCATATCTTACATGAAATCTCGGGCATTAAAATTTCAAAATGTTGTTAGTGGGGCATTCTGAATTAGTTTCACATCTATCAAATCAAGGCATCACATCAGTTTCTCATCAGGTTTTGCATTAGAGTTTCATATCAGGTTATCAATTTTTGCATCAAGTTTTGTATCAATCAATCAACATCGAATCAATGATCAGGACATTGAGTTTTCTTTGAATCAATGCGCTTTGCACATCAATTCAAAGAGGGGTATTTTTAGACACCTAAAACTGACCAGGTGTTCTCTAATCAACCAAATCTGTATTTTTCATCAAATTGCTCCTAATCTCATCAAATTACATCAAAATGGATCAAAATAAAATCAAATAGACATTTATTAATCAAATTGGACAAAATCAAATTAAAATCAAAGGATTAATTAACCATGACATCAAATAATCAAATATAAGCCTAAAAGGGACAATCAAAATTATATAATTAATTTTAATCAATTAATTCTATAGTTTAAATCAAAAATCAAATTGAACCTATTTATCCCCACATGGCTAATTTAATTAAGTGATTAAATTAAATAATCCTAATATCTTTCAACATAAATTTGAGCAACCAATGGGAATTGAGAACACAAAGCACATGGATCACTCCTAAATTTGCAATCTCAATCACTCATTTTGAACTTTGAATCTCAATCACTCAAATTTGTCTCTTTGTCCCAACCTTTGAGACAACCATTTAAATTGTCCCCCCATTTGAAACCATTTGAAAGCCTCTCACTCAACCATGGCTTAACTATGATCAATTAACTCCACCCCCTACACTTGAGAAAATCCTATAAATAGAAGCCATTTTGAGAGCATAATAGATCCTAGAAATTTGAATGCAAGGAATCAAACCTCTTGTCATTTTCATATAAATTTGAGCATAATTGAGGGATTATCATAATATTTTAGCATTATGGAGATCATTTTGAGTACATTTGGATTCAATATTATCATAATTTGAGAGAATTGAGCTAGATTTAAGCATTTATCCTCATCAAATTCTCATTTTAGGACTGTCATTGATAGAGAATAAGGCTGAGAGATTTATCAACATGCTTAGATAGAGAGCCATGAGATGCTTATTGATTTAATTGCAATTCTTAGCTTAAACTTCCATTATTATTCCATATAATTGTAGTTAAATAAACTAATTTCTTGAAGGTGTAATTCATTCACACATAGTTAGATTGTCAAAGATTCTTAAAAAATGCATTCATTTCAAATCTCAGATGCTAGTACATGGACCATTTGGATACGGGAGTTGGCTTGTTTTGTCTAAGCTATCTTCAGTGTGATTGGGATCAGTGTGAGTCAAGTGAGTGGGTTGATATGTGTGTTACACATTATCTAAGTCCTTTATCTATCACACTCTCTGTAATAAATGATGACATGGATTGTTCACTTGACTACGATGATCTTTCAGATCTTCTACAATGAAGACATGTTTTTGCATTGGTTGCACCACTGGGGAATGATGAGAGATTAGATTACTAGTTAGCACGTTGTGTACAAGGAAAGCAAAAACTTGCACAACCAATGATAGATGATGATATGTTCACATATCCAACGGACCAACAGGTTCACATGTTGTTGTGGGAACATGGTTGCACACATGCATGATTAGAAATAATGGCATTCATGTGTTTGACGACTATGAGAAGCACAAAACCATTCACATGTATTCACACCTTGTTATAGCAGCCAATGTTAAGTTATTGAAACATCAATGAAAACCAAAGAAAAAATAACTTTGGACTATTAGTACTGCTGATCATGAATCAATATTGAATACCCTCAAGCAGACAGATGACCCTTCAGGCACAATTTAGTGGGTAAGTGCAAATCACTGCAAGGTTTTCCATGTTCATTACGTTTATGCTCAATACATTAAATAAAATTTTATTCTTCACTTGTTTGAGCCAATAAACTTGGTTTTGTATGTGGATTGTAAGTGCAGTTGGATACATATATGATAAATATAGAAGATTGAGGTGTGCATTTGATTAGCCCATAAAAAATGACGGTAAACTTCACTATGCATTGGCTATTCATGTTCTTTGGTTTGTTTAGTTACTTATACATTCATAATATTTTTGTCAACCTATAAAATTCTTGTTTTCTCTATTAACTTTCTTGTGCCTTCTGAATGTAGGGAATGGAATGTAGATGTCATCAAGTACCATTTGTTAAACTTATATACTTTAGGAGCGGAAATGACACTTAATTTTTTAATATATAGTTGTGTATCTAAGATTTTGAGTAATTTTGTATCTCATACTTTTGATAACATTGATATATTTATTCATAATATGGTTGTATCAATGATATACAATGTTTTTGTATGAAAGGTGGTGTGTACATTCAATCTTACTATAATGATGAAATACATGCAAGAATGCAAATATTTGACTTGGTTAAAAACAATTATGGTATGAGATATAAAAAGTCATATGCGAATATTCAAATTATTGAAGGCGAGTTTAGACCTTTTTATTTTTTTAGATGAAAGATTTGTGGCTCATAATAGAACAAAATTAAGTACATAAAAATGAAATAATAAATTATCTTATATAATTCAACTTCTGAACAATATAAGATGTCTTATAAATTCTTGTACAAAAAATTATAAGGCTTTGTTGAATGTGTTCAAAGTAGTAAAGTATTTGATTTATATTGTGGTTTGTTTGTGCAAATGTGGGATCAATCATTCACCTATTGGTGCAGGAGCACCAAGGTCAAAGGAAGGAGCCATGGAGTGCACCAGGGTCACTGATGGACCCTTGGGAGGAGTGGAAGACAAATGACCTTCAAAGGTTATTGAATCATGTAACAGGAATAATCATGGTCATGTAATATTGTTTTGATCATATATATCTCATTGTAATCAAGTCTTAAATGTAAGCCTTAATGGTAATGATAAGCCTAAAAGGTACCTAGGGGTCACTAGGAAGGGTTATGTATTGATCCTCGGTTGGGGGATGATGGAAATGACCTATAAGGGTCTATAATAATGTAATAAGGCTATTAAAGCCTCTAAATGGTGTTGAGAGCACTAAGAGTGCAATAATTTGTAAATTGCCTATATTGGAAAAATAAGCCTATAAGGCTCAGATGGGGGTTATAGGGTTGAAAAGGTTGTTTAAACCTTTTAAAAGTCATTGAAAGGGGAATTAGACTCATGTTTCCAAGTTGTCAACATTGGTTGTTGACTTGACAACACTAATTTGATCATACTTTGTTATGACAGTCGATTAGGGATTGTTGTTAGATAGTTTGTAGGAAGTTAGATAGTTAGAGTCAGTATTTTGATAGTTGAGAGTCTATTTGTATTGAATCCATGTGAAGTGGAGAGAGGAGAGTTGACTGGAAATGTAAGGATTTGAATGTGTAATGTTTCAAGCAATAAAGAATTAAATCTTTGCAAACTGTCTACTGGCCACCCGTAAGGATACAGTTTAGTGTCTGCATTGTTAAAATTTCCATTTTGATGCTATATTGCTAGGAGATATAATCCTTTGATGGTTTCCTAGGTTACAGTTCATTGCATGCAAAGTTTATGGTGTTTGTGAAGTCTTAAGACCGAGAATCTCAATCTTAGTGCTGACTGTTCTAGATAGTTTGTGGGGTGAAACTAGTAAGTTGGTATGAATTTTAATTGAGCACATAGGCTCTCCTAATTTTTGTGACTATTGTGGCTTTTGGGAGAGGCCTATCCATGTATTATAGGTGTCTTTTTGTGATATCATGGTTGCATTGAAGGAAAGAGATCTCTGGTTGAGATAAAGTGTTGTTTGGGTTGTTTAGTGGTTGCATCAGTCATGGTTGGAGGATACTTGATGAAGGGAGATGGTAAATGATGATTGAAGATACCTATTGGGATACATTGTAGGGTGTTAGAACCTTTATTGTGAATGAGAGTTGCAGATAAGGGTAGTTTCTCTAAAACCTTAGGCTATTGACCCTAGAAACAAGGGTTTATTGTTTTGGGAGTTTGATGAATGGTGGGACTTTAAGATTTTGAAAATATTGTGTTTTGGAAGTTCTAGGAAGACTATTTCAAGTCTTTGAGTCCTAGAGATAAGTGTGGATAGGAGTTGCTTCTTTGAGCAAGGGCTAATTAGGCCTAGGAGAAAGGCTAGGAGGTGATGAAAGTGTTCACTAGTCAAATGATGAAAGACTGAGTTTGATATATGTTTAACAAATCTAAAAAGGGTATTAGAAAATGTAAATACCTTGTTAGGTTGTTTGGAGAGTTTGTGAGTGAGTTGTAGATCACTGTCTAGGAAGGGCTACTAGACAAGCCTAGAAGGGCTATTGGAAGGGATTGGTGGAAGGTGAGTTAACTGGACTTGGTGGGTTAGTGAAACATGGTAGACAAACCATTTTAGGGTCTTCTAAGGTGTTAGAACAAAGGTGGAAGTCTTACATGGATATTTGATAACTTGGAGGCTCTAGGTGCATTGGGAGAAGCCTAGATAGTGAATCCTTGAGGGGATGTCTGATGTCAAGAGAAGATGGATTAAGAGATCAGAGAAAGTGATCTTAGAATGTGTGAGGTGTGGATTGTCTAAAGTTAGAGCACTCATTTTGAACCTTGAGTTGAATGAAATTCCTTGAGTAGATTCCAAGAAACTTGTAGAATCCTCAAGTAGAGTTGGGTTCCTTAAGGGGATAACTGAGGGCTTTGCATCACCTATGAATCCCACATAGTATTGAAATAATGTAGTACTCAGTGGCTCAAGTGATATTACAAGGTGGGTTAAGGGCTATGGGATCTATGACGTAGTAGAGTGGGTATATAGAGTATAATATCAGTTGTTGTCTTTGTAATGGAATAGATGGATATATAAAATATTATGTTAGGTGATCTTTAATGGTATCCAAGAAATGTGGTTCATGGTTTTGCATGCTAGAATATTGATGTATATGGAAAAGATATATAGCTGGTCAAGAAGTTTGGGATTTTATAAAATACGCATGCATGGTTGTGAGGGCACGAAACATGTGTTGTGCATGGTAATGGAGTTGGGTTGTCAGAAGACTTACAAAGATTGATATTTTGGATTGTTGGGAGGGGTGACTGAATATTAAAAATAATTAAATTTTAGTAGAGTGTTGACTGGATTAATCATGATTAGTTTCACAGTTCAAACATACCACTAACAATCATTGCAACGAAACTAGTGGAGCACCTGGAGGGTTTTATAGGTAAGGGAAGCATTTTCTCCAGTGAGATTAAGAGAAACATAATGAATAGGAGGTCTAGAGGATTTGGTAAGGTAAAATTCAATAGAATCAAGAAATGTTTGTCATGGGACCAAACCGTTAGCTCCATTGCCTCCGGTTGGCTGGGTAAAGGCTAGGGGGGACCTTTTTTTTCGCTCGTGTATTATCAAGAATGTTCCCGTGCATGTCAGACCGAAGTATTCCCAAGGTGCACTAAGCGAAAGTGGGAAGAAATTTTTGGAGAGGGATATATTGGACCTTGTGAGATATATTAGAGATCCATGAAGTGCACAAGGACTGAATTGAGAAGGCCTACAAGCACGTAGATCAGTTCTAGGATATTCCTCTTGGATTCAATTTGACGACCATATTTTGAATGGTGAAAAAAGTTGCATTGTTGCTCAGTTGAAAGTTGCTCAATGGTGCAACTTTCAAACTGTTCATATTGGGACCAAACCATCAGCTCCATCGACTTTGGTTGGATGGGTAAATGATAGGGGAGACCTTTTTTCACTCGTGTAGCATCAAGAACATTTTGGCGCATGTTAGACCAAAGTGTTCCCAAGGTGCACTAAGTGAAATTGGGCAGCGATGTTTGGAGAGAAATATCTCATACCTCATGAGAGATATCAGAGATCCATGAAGTGCACAAGGATAGTCTTGGGAAGGCCTAAAAGAACATAGATTAGTTCTTGGATATTCCACTTGGATTCCATTTGGCGACCTGATCTCGGTTGGTGAAGAAAGTTGCATTGTTGCTCAGTTGAAAGTTGCTCAATGGCGCAACTTTCAAACTGTTTGTTGTGGGACCAAACTGCCAGCTTCGATTGGCCAGGTAAACACTATGGGAGAATTTTTTTTTCTTGTGTAGCATCAAGAACATTCCAGTGCATGTTGGACCAAAGTGTTCCCAAGGTGCACTAAGAGAAATTGGGCAGCAATTTTTGGAAAGAGATATCTCAAACCTCAAGAGAGATATTAGAGATATGTGAAGTACACAAAGACCATCTTGGGAAGGTCTACAAGCATGTATAAATTTTTTGGGATATTCCACTTGGATTCCATTTTGTGACCTGATCTCAGTTGGTGAAAAACATTGCATTGTTGCTCAGTTGAAAGTTGCTCAATAGTGCAACTTTCAAACTGTTCGTCATGGGACCAAATCGTCAGCTCCATCGTCTCTAGTTGGCCGTGTAAATTCTAGGGGAGACCTTTTTTTTGATTGCATAGCATGAAGAATGCTCTGGCGCATGTCAGACCTAATTGTTCCAAAGGTGCACTAAGCGAAATTAGGTAACAATTTTTGGAGAGCAATATCTCAAACCTCGTGAGAGATATCATAGATCCTTAAAGCGTACACAGAACATCTTGGGAAGGCCTACAAGAACGTAGCTCAGTTCTGGGATATTCCAATTGGATTCCATTTGAAGACACAATCTCAGTTGGTGCAAAAAGTTGCATTGTTCCTCAATGGTTCATCTTTCAAACCGTTTGTCCTATGACTAAACCATCTATTTTGTTAGCTACAGTTGGCTAGGTGAACCATAGTTACAACCCCATTCCACCCATGAAGATGCAAAGAACATCAGTGGCCACCCCACACCAAAGTGTCCCCAAGGTTTATTACACCTATTAGCCCAGTTGTGGTTGTTGATGTAGACCAACCTGGAACAAAAAACAACTCATACAATCCAACTGATCCATCCATTCATCCATTCATCACAAGAAAAAATTAGTAGAGGCAAAACAAGATCTCTAAACTTCTATGACTATCACCTTACTGCAGTAACCTCATGATAGTTAGAGGTGTATGAGGTTTAACATCATGAAATCTCCCCCAACTTGCTTGTCATCTTGGATTCGACCATCTCATGGCATTTATAATGGTTTCTTGTTCATTTCATAATAGTTTTAGATCCAATTGGGTGACTATCCTATGACAATGTTGTCTTGCCTTTTGATAGGAGGAATGCAATAAGGGATCCATCCACTTTCTATGGTCTCTGTGGCATGGGGATGGATCTATGGGTTATATAATATGTTATTAATATTAAATATGTAGGAGCAATTGGAATTTGCAGGGTGATCACCAAATGAGATGAAGTTGCATGGTGATCATCATACACGAATGGGTAGAATTATTGGAGTTCATTCAATCATTGAATTAGGTGGCATTTAGGAATAGTTATAGACATAAATTTAATTTTTCTTTTTTTTTAAAAATTTTTTTTTTAATAAATTTTTAGATTATGAAATCACTCTATAATCTATTATGGACATTGAAAAAATCAAAATAATTTGAAAGGGTGATGATAAATCATGAATTTGATCTAAAATATAGATTTATAACTTAATTATTTTCAAAAAATTATTGAAAATTTATCAAAAGCAAAACTAAAAATGATCTCAAAGAATAATAAGGAGAAAGCCCCATGTGAGGAAAGAGTACCCTATGCCCACTCTCTTAAGAGATAAGAGAGACTATGTAACCCTCCTCAAAGTAACCAACATTTTAATAATGGACCTTTTTTTCTCTAATGGTAGATTTGGTTTTATAGAAATCATTGTGTTTTCCAAGATCATCAACATCTCATTGAGTATGTTTGGCATAAACTATTAACTTCAATTCAAGACACTCTTCCTACAAAATGTTCTTTTGATTAGGCTCTTTCTCCTATAAACCTCATGCCTATCCAACATTTGGCTTTGGGTCATTTGTTGGGTTCTTTTAGTTCTAAGCTTCACGCTTCTTCTTCTATAGATCTCCCCACTCACAAGGTTGATAGGGATAGTCAATGGATACCTCATCCAAAGGATATTCTTAAAATTAATATTGATAGTTCCTCTAGGGGTAATCCTGAACCATCTGGGATTGGAGGTGTTAGTTGGGATAGTTTTGGTTCTGTGCAATTCTTCTTTTGTATAGCCATTGAAATTGGGACTGCAAACCATATGGAAGCTTGTGCCCTTCTTGTTGCATTGCAAAAAGCTTGTGAGATGTGTTGGAAACTTGTTGTTTGTGAGATGGATTCTATGATTTTAGATTATTTTCTCAATAATAAGATTTTTGTGAGTTCATCTTTGCATATCATGTCCTTTGCATCCCAAATTCATTATTTATCTTGACACTTTTTTTTTTCTATTTCATATAATTTATAAACTGTTCAGTACAACATAAGTCAGAGCAGAGTTCTTAAGATATTACAAAAATTCTCAGTACTACTGAGCGAAGCAGTCAAAGTTTATACATATTTAAAAAGAAGTATGATGTATAACAAAAAGGGACATGCTAGATTTCAGGGGGAGCCATCCCCTTCTTCCTCTTCTTTGCCATTGGTGTCTGAGGAGACAGAGTTGTAGCCTATAACTCTGTAGTCATTATCCCTTGCAGCTCCCATCTCCTTTAGTTGTTGTTCATGCTTTATCTTTTGGATGAACTCTGCTAGGGTGATTTCGAACTCATCTTTGTCTTTCATAGTAGTAAACCTATGAACTATATCTGATTTCTTTATGGTGGTGCTTCCCTCTCTCAGCACTTGCAAGAACTTGCTCTCCTTCATCTTTATGATGACCGTGACCTGCATGGAAATATCAAGATATATGAGCCTCTTGCGAGACTTAGTAAGGTTCATGTTCTTGCCTGCAAGTACATCATTATTCCAAGCCTTCCAAATGAACCAAAGAATGACAGAAGAAAGCAAAGTCCAAAATGAGTTACAGAATTTGCAGCAGTTGATAGTACCAGAAATAATATTTAAAGCATTAAAATGAGTCATGTAAGAAAGTTCAAACATATTCCAGATCTTAGAGGCAAACATACAATCAAGAAAGACATGTTTGACAGATTCAGGTTGTTTACAAACAGTGCAGATATTTGGTTCTCCCCGCAATTTCTTAAATGACAGTTTGTGCAGGAATAGTTTCCACAAAAAGCAAAGAGCTTTGGTTCAACTGATCTAGTCCACAAAATTTTAAGTATTTCATCCATTCAGACTCTTGGACATCCAGATCCCACTTACAGTTCACATGGTTAAAAATGTCACCACTATTGGTCAGTAGCTGATAAAGATATTTTGACTTACCAAGGTGAAGAGGGGTACTGTCAGACCAACATAGTTGGAAGCTACAATAGGATTCAGTACAACATCCTTTAACAGGGCCCATGGCGTTAAAGGCATCTTTGAGGATAGAATAGGTTCTCCATTGGGTACGGGGAATATTGAATTGGGATTCAAACCACTCCCATGATGGAAGTATGTCTTGCTGGATGATATTTCCAATGATTGCAATACCCAAACCAACCCATTTCTTTGTTGAACAACCCTGTAAGAGTGCTAGTTTCTTATCTCCATGTTTCAGGTTCCACAAGATGGATTTGAGACTGTAGATCTTTCCACTCTTCTCAACTGGTCCCTGATTAATTAGAAAACCCTTAACATATCTCCATGCCTTCCAAATGCTCTTGAAGATGCTGGATCCTTGAACAACAACATTATTATCTATAGTGAGGGTATCTGTAAAACAGAGGTTCTGCCAACCTTTAGGTCTGTTACAGTGCACCAACTGCAGATTTTTTCTCACCAGAACTTTCCATGGTTCTTCCCCCTACCCTTCTTTAGCTATCCATTTGACCGCCAGGGCTATACCTTGTGACTTGAGGTCCTTGAGTCCAAGAACTCCCAAGGATTTATCTCTAGTACACCATTCCTAGGAAACTACATGTATTCTTTTGTTCCCTCTGCCATCTGACCACATAAAGTTTCTGATAAATTTTTTGATAGTGTTGAATTGGTGTTGATTAAATAACCACATGGAGGAAAAATAAACTGGGTAGGAAGACAAAATATTCTGACAAACCTGTACTCTACCGGGGAAGGAAAGAAGGTTACTGTCCCACTTATTGAGTTTCCTGTTGATCCTCTCAAAGATCCAATCCCACATCTGATTGAGGTTAGGGGAGACAGAGAATGGGATACCCAAATACCTGACCATATGCTCAGGGCATCCCCAAGCAAAATCAAAGTTATTCCACCAGACAGGAGGATTCTGATCCCAACCCAACATAACAGATTTGGATAGTGAGACTTTGCTATCGGAGGCTTTGCAAAAGAGGTCAAGTTTGTTCATCAATAGTCTCATATTGTTGTCTTCAAGTAGAAGGAGGATGGAGGTGTCATCTGCAAACTGGACATTGGAAACATCCTGATTATTGGGGAGGAGGACCCCTTTCACTCTACGGGAGAGGGAATCATCTCTTAGAAGGTAATGCAAAGAATCTGCTACAATAAGAAACAGAGAGGGGGCTAGAGGGAAACCTTGCCTGATTGATCTAGAGAGACTGAAGAAATTTGATCTAGCTCCATTAATTTCAACTGTAGCCATGGCACCATATAAAAGTGTTGATACCATTTTGTAGAAGAAGGGAGGGAACCCTAAAGCCTCTAACATCAACATGATGAATCTCCATTCAATCCTATCATATGCCTTTTCATAATCTATGAGAAGCATAGCACAGTTCTGCCCTAAAATTTTTGCCCAGTTCATAGCCTCCTAACATGTTATTAGATTCTCAAGGATGTATCGCCCCTTGACGAATCTTGTTTGGGTGTTACTGATGACAGAGGGGAGAAGATTCTTGATCCTTATTGCAATAACTTTGGCTAAAATCTTGTAAACTACATTCAGAAGAGTAATAGGCCTCCAGTTTTTTATTAGGAGCCTATCCCCCTCTTTAGGAATGAGTTTAATGAGGCCAGAATTTAGCTTAGGGCCAAGGGAGCCTGTTTCAATAGCTTCTTTGTACACTTGGAGAAGCTTAGGCCCAATCCACTCTATATTGGTCTTGTAGAACTCAATTGGCAGCCCATTTGGACCTGACACTTTTTCATTGGCCATTCTATTAATGGCAGATTTAATCTCTTCTTCAGTAAGTTCCTTGTCCAATGGTATTGCTTCTTCCTCTTTTATCTTTTTAGGGATTAGGGTTCTGATCTTACTCTTGGCCTCTTCCATGGAGGGGTCAACATCTTCTAAAGAGAACAAGTTTTGGTAGGAGGAATTTTTTTTAAGAATCTCTTGCTGGGAGGAGACGACAGAGTCATTTACTCTGATACAATCAATCTTATCTCTAGCTTCTTTCTTCTTAAGGGTATGAAAGAAGAATTTGGAGCCTCTAGCTCCTCTGGTCTTGACCAATTGAATCCTCCTGAGAGAATCTCTACAAGCAACAACATCTTCAAGAAGTTCCTCAGAGGAAGGGTTAGTTTGGATCCTTGCTTCTGCCTCTTGTAGAGATTCCACCAGCTTATATTCTAACAGTCTAGAATCCTTAGCTCTCTTAATTCCTACTATTTTGAGTAGAATCTACCATGATTTGGAGGTTTGATTCCATATATCAATATCTGACTCATGATGTACAAATTTATCATTATACCAGGATATGATCTTGACCGCCGCCTACACATCTTCATCTCCCAATAGGGAAGTATTCAGAGAAAAGCCTTTCTTATGGGGAGCATCAGAGACTTGGTCTCCAATGAGCTGAATAGAGGAAAAGATGGGGTGGTGGTCTGATAGGGTGAAGGGCAGAACCTTAACACAGTTATTGTCTGAATAGGGGTAATAACTGAACCGAAGTTTATTCTAGAGTATATCCTCCTTTCTCCTCCTTGAAAATTGGACCAAATATACCAGATACCTTTTGATTCACTCTTTTTCCTAGCTAAGGGGTCAAAAAGGTTGAGTTTGTTAACCATGTTGCACCAGTAGAGGGGCTCATTGCCTTTCCAATCAAATCTGAGTCCACCCAACTTATCTTGCGCCCTCTCCACCATATTGAAGTCTCCTGCTACTATCCAAGGAAAGGACTCTAAGTCTGCTAACCACCTCCATAGTTCAATTCTGCCACTGTGCTCATTTGGGGCATAAATAGAACATATACCAAACTCAAAATCCTTGCTCTTCATCTTCACCCAAACTGCTCTATTACAGGGTGAAATGCCCCATGTTTGGACTGCATTATTCCAAGAAGGGCTAATCAAAATCGAGGTACCACCTTTACCCCTAGGATGCTTAGTAGAGAAGGATGTAGCATCTTTCCAGATACACTTAAGTGCAATATCAAGTTCAAACCCTGTTGCTTTGACTTCTTGTAGCATTAAAATGTCTAAGTCTCTATGAGAGAAAAGGAGTCTTTTGACCACATATTTCCTGTCAGAGGCTTCCAATCCTCTAACATTCCAGGATGCACAATTTAGCAGCATATCAAATGATTATCAATCTGTCTCCATGGGTTTCCTAAATCCTTTGAAGCATTTAGGTATATCCAGTATGGGGGCCTTAGAGGGTTCAGGATTCCCACTAGAGAGAGGGGGACTTCCCCTTTTCTTCCTCTTGACTAAGCCCAATCTTGGAGGGTTCATCTTTATGTTTTGACCATCCCTCTTAAAGCTTTTGGAGGGATCCACTACAAAGATAAAAGTCTCTTTTGAGCTCTCTATCTGATGGGCATCACCCAAGGAGTCAATCTCTCCTTCCTCCAGCGCAAAGTCTTTCTTCTTCCCAAAACCCAACTCTGTTCCCTCTGCAGGGAGAGAGCATCCTTTCTTACTTCTCAACCCAATAGCTATATAATTCCACCTATTAGGTGGTGGTAGGAGGGGAGGGGGGCCTGGAATAACTACAACAGAAAAAGAATTTAGCCTATCATCATTGCCAGGAGGGGGGACTCCCCACTCCTCCCACCACCCTAATAGTGGGAAAGAGTTAAATTCTTAGATGTGGAGAGGCTAGGGGAGGTTTGGAATACGTCTTGTCTCCCTGTAGGGGGAGCAGCGGGAGGGGTTGAGTCTTTTAGAGGAATTTTCCCTAGAGGAAGGTAGTACGTTTTCCATTTGGGATGAGATTCACTTTTGTTTTTCCTCGCTCTATCCCTGATTTTATCCACAGCCAACTGTTGAGCATTCTTAATTCTATGTTTTGGTTTTGGCTTAGGACCAACAAGGCCAAAGTCTAGGGTTTCAATGTTGGGAATACCTTCAATGGGTTTAGTACTGATATAGAGTTCTTTTGGGAGAGAGTTAAACTTGCCTTTCAGTTTGTCCAATGTAGTAGAGAGAGTAGCAGATTCTTGGTTCCAAGTAGAGGGGGGTGAGATCTGAATAGTGGGGGGAGACTGTGAGTTGGTATTAATCTGGGAGGAAGCATCATGTTTCTCTGGGGGTGGAATATTATTAGGTTTTTGAGGAGGAGTAACTTTTTTATTCCGCGCATTCCTTTTCAGAATAATAGGGCACTCTTGCTTTTTGTGACTTCCTTTCCTGCACACAAAGCAGCCATCTAACCCACCCAGGAAGATAATTGGGCAACAAACAGACACTGGGTCAAGGTCAAACTGCACAGAATCTGAAAGTTCAACATTGGGTTTGACAAAGAGGAGGACACAAACATCTGTATTAGGGATGAGAGTGCTAGACTGATCAATTCTGAGAACATTGCCTATCGGCTCAAGTGCAAGCGAAATGATATTTAGTAGATACGAAGGAAGATTGCCTATGATAATCCATCTGGGGCTAGAAAAGGATAGAAATTCATCATGGGAGGCTTTGAGGGACCAGGGAATTGCCCTAAAATCGCAGGGGCCGACTCTCCAAAATTGTTTGCCCACAATAGCTTTTTGTGCTTTAGAGTCACAAAAAATAGGATAAATAAACCCTTTTGAAGCATATGACAATACGAGAAATGAAAACCTAGCTTCTGCCCCCATGTTTTATGAAACCAATCATTAAGAAAGTTCTTAGAAGGGATTCTTGTACTATCTACTGCAGCAAAGAAAATAGCACATTCTCTAAGCTTAGACTTGAACTGATTGATAGCAACATTCATCTGCGAATTCAGTTTAATAACTAACTTGGGAGGAACAGGTTCCTTACCTCCATTTCCTTCGGCGGCAGATACCCCTTGTGTTGCACTTGCGAGAAATGCGGCTCCTTCTGGCAGGATGCATTCATTCTGGACGGCCTGTTTGAAGGATTTTGTTTTGGGGGTGGCTGGTTGCTCTTCTCCATTCTTCAGAGTGTCTCCTCCTACACTACCTTTGGAAGAATCTGATAAGCACTGAGGTTTCTCCTTAGGGTTGGTGGAGATATCAACGATTGAAATGTGAGCGACATCTCTTCCTGCTCGGTTAAATGTCTTAGCATTCGAGGCAACATTAATGGCACCCGGTGACATCGACGCCATTAATGTTATCCTGCCGAAGAGCGTGCGAGGGAGCCGAGCAAAATGATAGGGTGGTCGCTAGGGACATCAACTTGCAGAGCGTCGGTTGGTATTGAATTTTGTCCTTACACTCTATCTTGACACTTTGCTTCAACATATTTTGTTTATATTCTTGTAAATGAAATGTTGTTGTTGATTTGCTTGCTAAATGAGCATCAAATGCTTCCAATGAGTGTTGAGGTTAGAATGATCTTTCTCTCAAAAAAGTTTCTTACTTTTCATAACATATCGACAAGATGTGGGATAACTTTTGTAATTTTGTTTTGTATTTTACGGGAGTCGTGAGATTTTACATTTATAAACTTATTCAGAAATATTTTTGAATCAATTTTATATTTGATTAAGAAATAATTATGATTAACTATTTTTTCTTTTTTGATATTATCTTTGAATCCTTTAAAAAATGATAATATTACACATGGGAAAACTTGATAATTGATAGCAAGGAAACAACATACCTTGACTATATAACAATCAAATGACATATGCTTAATACTTAATATTTAGAAACAATGTATATTCTATATATTGTTCTAGAGACAAAAGTACATTGAAACAAATTTACATTTAACACGTTTCTTCTATATTGAAACTCACTTTTAATACTCTCATTTCATGAATACAACTTTAATCACTTTGAGAGATACAAATTCTAATATGAAAAGAAAACCTCTTTCACATCTGAACACCTTGCTCTACCTACTCACACAGAGTTTTTCGGAGAATGTGGCTAGTTCACAAACAAAAGCTATATCTAGGCCGACCAGACGTACACACCATGTTTCCACATTAAGAACAAGCGTGAAAGAACTTTGTTGTCAAAGACTCGACTTTATCAGCTGGATTTTCGGAGGTCAGAAATATCGGAATAGCTTGACAATTTCTAATTTTATTGCCTCGTAACTGACCTCATATGGTGTGCGCATTTTTACCTTTCCGCTTGTTTCGGATGGTCTGCCTATCTATCTATATATACGCACCGCAATTGTGATTATAGCGTGGTATCAAAATCAAGAATTTGCAAAGCAATTTGATAGTTATTATCAACCAATCAAAACCTAATTCAAGAGTGTGTTAGGAAGAAGAATGGCTGCGAGAGAGGAAGAGTTTGTGTACATATCAAAGCTTCCTGACATTTCATTACCCAATCATATGCCATTACACGCCTACTGTTTTGAAAGAATGGCGGAGATGAAAGACAAAACATGCATTATAGAGGGATCCACTGGGAAAGTTTATAACTACGAGAAAGTGATGTTGATAAGCACACGGGTGGGTGTTGGTCTAGCCAAACTAGGCGTTGGGCGAGGTGATGTAATAATGATTTTGCTGCCCAATTGCCCTGAATTTGTGTTTACTTTTCTTGGAGCGTCTTTGATTGGTGCCATCACCACGCCTGCAAATCCTCACTATACTGCAGGGGAGATTGCAAAGCAGGCCCATATTTCGGGGGCCAAGATCGTCTTCACAAGAGCAGCATACGTGGAGAAGCTGAAAAATGTGAAGCAACATATTACAATTGTTACGCTTGAGGACCCTGCACCACAAGGATGCGTGGCCTTCAGTGTTGTTATTGAACAAGAAGGTATTTCTATTATACCTAAAATTTTGTTCTTGTACATTTTTCTATAGGGTTTTATATCATTGTAATGTTACGCTTAAATCCTTCTATATCAAATATTAGAAAAAACTGCTATTAGCATTCAATTGTGTAGGTTTGATATTAGAAAAAACTGCTATTAGGATTCAATTATGTAGTTTTTGAGTCGAATTTATTAATCTATGTAGTGGTTTACAAAATCTCATCTTTTATGAGAATGAATAGAACACTTAGCACTCATTTCATCTAGGCGATGCTCACTAGGATGTCACCAGTCACTCATCCCAAAATTACTCCAGCTCAAGCACAATTGACCAGAGAGTTTGCTCCAAGGTTAAGCTCACTTTGCTTGCAAATCCTTCCGCAAGTGTTGTGCATTATGAACATTCATTATAAAGCCCCTTAAGCTCATCAATTGATAGATTGAGACAAAGTGGACTTAACCTTGGAGGAAACTCCATAGTTAAGTGTCTTGAGTAGAGTAGTACTGGGATAGGTGACCTCGACCTAGATGCAATGAGTGCTAAGCATTCTATTCATTCTTATGAGAGATGGATTCTTGTAAACCACTACTAATGATTAAACATGGGTCAATGAGTTTGACTAAAAAACTACAAAGTTGAATCCCCGTAACAATATCATAATTTGACTTGCTGTAGAAAATATCTCCAACCACTTATGACCACTAAATTGTTTGATGGTTTAAAATAGATTGTGGAATGGGATATGAAGTGGGGCCGGAGGAGGTGGTGGCACTGCCATTTTCTTCTGGTACAACTGGGCTTCCCAAGGGTGTGATGTTGACACACTCAGCCCTCGTTTCTAACGTTGCTCAGCAAGTGGATGGAGAAAATCCTAATATCTATATCCACTCAGATGATGTCATGTTGTGCTTGTTGCCGCTTTTTCACATTTATTCTCTTAATATGCTGCTCTGCTCGCTCAGAAGCGGCGCCGCCATTTTGATTGTGGAGAAGTTTGAGATGTGTGTGTTGTTAGAGTTGATAGAGCGTTTCAAAGTTAGTTTTGCACCTTTGGTGCCTCCCTTGGTGTTGGCCATGGCGAAGAATTCAGATGTGGAAAAATATGATTTGTCTTCTCTGAGAATGCTCATGTCAGGTGCTGCGCCTCTTGGAAAAGATTTGGAGGCGGCGCTTCAAGAAAAGATTCCCAATGCAACTCTTGGCCAGGTTAGGAGATTCGTGCTGAAGGAAAAGTTTTGTTGAAAGATATAAATTCATTAATTTTTTGATATGGTTGTAAAATTTTTTGCATTAAGATTTATCTTTTAGATAGAATGAAGTAGACGTAAATTTGTGATTATCATCCAAGGCACAAATTTGTTCATTTTGGCTGCTCATCCTACAGGAATGTGTAGAATTATTGTAGTTCATTTAATCATTGAATTAGGTGGTATTTAAGAGGAGTTATAGAAATAAATATATAGATTACTTGATTTTGATTTTGAAATCATTCTATAATCTATTTTGATTTTGAAATCATTCTATAATCTATTATGGACGTTTGAAAAAAATAACAATTTGAAAAGGTGATGATAAATTATAAATTTGATTTAAAATATTGATTCAAAACTTAATTATTTTCAAAACTTTGTTGAAAAAGATCTTATTCTTTTCATACAAGAATGAGAGAGAAAACATTTTTGACAAAGGGAATGTACAATGATTTTTTTAAAATGTTCTTTCATATGTTATTTAAGAATTTATAATTATTGTTTCAACTTTTAGATAATTATAAGGAACAATCAAGGGAGGATTCTTATGTCTGCAAGGGTGAAAAGAGGTCATTTCAAAGTGACGCCTTTCTTTATTATTCCATTAACCATTCAGTTTGACCACCAAAAAATTTGGATTTGGACAATCGATTCAATACTTATGCACAAATGGTCGAGTGATAGTATAATACCAATAAAGTAGAAAGATTGCTCTAGTTAGTAACTTTTTTCTCAACACAAATGGTCCAATAATAGTTGCCTACCAATAAAGTTGCACAACTTCTCTAGTTAGTATCATTTTTCTCAACGATTGAACACTTATGCAGAAATGGTCCAATAGGTACTCATAAAATTGCACAATTATTCAAGTTAGTAACTTTTTTCTTGACCACTAAGTATACAAGTTGATGAATATTGACCTAATATATGATTTTTATTAGATTTTCACTTAGCATATTCCATTAAACAATTGTCGGAACATAAATGGTGCCTCTTCTCCTAAACAACACAGTCTAAGCCTTGTTTTATTTACATCATTCATTTGAAATTATATTAGCTTCATCCTATAGAACTTACCTATTAATATGTTTTCAATAAAATAAACTGAATAAACAAATCAATATTTAAAACATACCTTTTTTTCCCACATCGACATGTATGACTACGTAAATGTAACGGCATTGATTTAACTTCCTATTAGATTCTGAAACTTAATCAGTGATGGTATACAGGGTTATGGCATGACAGAAGCGGGACCGGTACTGGCGATGAGCCTTGCATTTGCAAAGAAACCATTTCCAGTAAAATCTGGCTCAGCTGGAACCGTTGTTAGGAATGCCCAGATAAAGATCATTGATTTGAACACTGGACTCTCACTTCCTCACGGTCAGTCAGGCGAAATCTGCATTCGTGGCCCTCAATTAATGAAAGGTACCCACATCACAGTGCATTAAATTATGCCCATCTTCATCTCTGCTAGTGTTATGTAAAAAAACTCTGATGCAATACAAATTTTCACCATTTTTATGCATAATTTCTTTCCCATCATATAATGAACAATACAAGCTTGAAGAGTTTTGAAACCATAATTTCTTTTCGCTTGGTGGGATTGAGTTTTGAACCGACAAACTTTTTTCAGTTTGTTTTCTTTTATTGTTTTAGTTTTATAAATATAAATCTCTCAGCTTCGGCCCCTTATAGATAAAAAAAAAATACAAACTTAAAGAATGTATAAAATATTAATTTTGGTGGTGAAACCAGCAGGCTATCTAAACAATCCAGATGCCACGACAAAAACTATAGACAAGAATGGGTGGTTGTATACTGGTGATATTGGTTTCATTGATGAGAACGAGGAGGTTTTCATTGTGGACCGTGTGAAGGAGCTCATCAAATACAAAGCATTTCAGGTCCCATTCACATCTCATACTATTTAAGCTCTTTCTCAAATTAATGAACTGTGAAAACTTTGATAGTAGTGGATACTTCTGTGTGTTATAACCTTTGGCGGTGAACAGGTGGCTCCTGCAGAATTGGAAGCCATTTTGGTGAATCATCCCTTTATTGCAGATGTGGCAGTAGTCCCGTAAGTTTGGAACATTTCTCTAATCATCTGCCCCATTTCTTTAATTTTGTTAATAATCCCTAAACTGAAAAGTATTTAATATATTATGACTGTGCCCATAAAATTGTTTGACACAGGCAAAAAGATGAAGTCGCAGGAGAGGTGCCAGTAGCATTTGTGGTCACATCTGGTGGCCATGAGATAACTGCTGAGGAGATCAAGCAATTCTTGGCCAAAGAGGTGAACATAAAAAAATGAATATTCACATCTGCCATAAAAATATGTATTTGAAGCTTGAAATTGTTGGAGATGGTGATTAAAGTCTTGTTTGAAATTTGTGAATGGCGTGCAGGTGGTGTTTTACAAGAAACTGCATCATGTGTACTTTGTAGATTCAATTCCTAAATCTCAGTCAGGAAAGATACTGCGCAGTCACATGCAATCCAAATTTCCACTGACATGATAAAAAAAACGTGAAGAGACCAGACAATTAGGCTCTAAATCACATATAATTAGAGCTTAGCATTGTTCTAAATAAATGTAAAACATTCCTCAAAGAATGACTCTAAATTACGTGTGGATCATTGAATTATATTCAATAATCTCACTTTTGAGGAGATGAGCATATAAGGAATCATATTGTTGTTTAAAGAACTTTTATTTATTGTTATGAGAAGATGAGTATATAAGGAATCATATTGTTTTATAAAGAATTTTTATTTATTGTTATTATTTTTACAAGTAGAACTTGTAATAAATAGTAATTGTCATGGTAAATATTAAAAATTATAAAAGTTACAAAACATAATTA
Organism: Thuja plicata; assembly: GCA_018584345.1. Lineage (NCBI taxonomy): Eukaryota > Viridiplantae > Streptophyta > Pinopsida > Cupressales > Cupressaceae > Thuja > Thuja plicata. The sequence continues at coordinate 891,992 of MU223381.1, read as the reverse complement.
ATGAATACTAAAAGATTTGAGAAGGATCTAGAAGATCAATAACAAGCACTTAAACAATGACTACAATCTATTAGTTGACCCATTGAATAATGAAAACAACAAATGTACATATAGGTGAGAGTGTCTCCACAAAATGTAGGATGGACTCCTTCAACCTAGAGTGGTGGCAAAACTAGCCAAGGAACTAGGATGAGTTGTCAAAATGAAATCGACACCTCTGTAGACGACTCCTAGATGACGACAACTTGTGTGAACAAGTGTTGAATACACATGGATGACTAAGTAAGCTTAAATGCCTAAATGTAATTAAATAAATACACTAGCAAATACTAATTATAAAGTGTTGGGATAAATGAGAGGAATCATATGAAAACACTCTACTAAAATTATATGCAATTATATACATAACAACCTAGCGATGTGAAAGAGATTAACTATTTTTTCTAGTCAATAAATTGAAAAATATATAAAACTTGTGATAAATAATGATTGCCATAGGAAATACTAAAAATTATAAAAGTTGCAAAACTTAATTAACCAATTCTAGCTATAAATTTTGGGATAAATGAGGGGAATCATATAAGAGCATTCTACTAGAGTTGCATGCAATTATATAAATTTGTATCTATCCACAATATTGAAAGTCAAAATACTTATATAAAACAATGACACACGAACAATCTTTTCCCTTACAATATTATACCGATTCAATGGTGACCAATTTTATTTGTTTTAATATTTTAAAACAACCCTTAGAACTAATTTGACATAGTGAGAATTTATAATCTCACCTACTAGAAATCTTATCATGTTTCAAGGTCGAACTCCATGATTAAATCTTTTGAATGTGGAATATAATATATTATTAACATTTCACCAATGAGGTAGAATCTTCATGTGTCCCCACTAAATTGTTTAGGTGTTTTACCCATGGCTAGTACACTCCTTCACCCTTCTCTTCCATTTATGAAGCTTACAAACATTTTTATTCCAAACATCACAAAAGCTACCTAATACTTAGTAAAGAAATGGGTAACCATTGGGGAGTCAAAATTCTAATAAAAATATATTAATATAAATACACCTACAAATTTCATCATTTCTATGGTTTTGAATGTAGGTAATACGACATGTATAATTCTTCATAGTCCATGCAATATTTTGACAACAAAAAATCTTGACCGAATTTTAACAAACATTTTCCTGTTAGATTAGATATTGTTGATGCCTATATTACAGTTAAACCTAAGTGAGTGAACAACAATTACAAATGCATGTACATGTTCTATGAATGTATTACATCCAATTTCTTTAAAATAATAAAAAGTATTTTGGAGGTATAACAAATCCCTAATCCTTCTCTATCACGTAGGATCAATTTTGAACTTCCAATAGTAAATATCATAAGAATTCACAGATACAAAGGAAACTAAAATTCCTGATACATATAGAAATTAGAGCTCTGATATCTGTTATTGTCAAATCAACAACACTGGAATCCAACAGAAGTTCTAGAAAATCCTTGTCTGTATCTCTGCTCCGCTCAACACTTTGTCTTCATCTCTGTAATACCCCTCTAACCCTAATACAAGTTTTGTGCTTTTGAATGAAGTAAGATCTTTCGATATTTTCTTACAGCTTAATTTACTTGTTTAAATCTATTCCTATAGTTGGTTTATTATGGTTCATGAGCTTGTACCCGAGGATTCTAATATCAGACATATTGTCTAAAGGTATCATTTGTGTATGTGTTTATCTCCATGTATGTATTGAGGACCTTCAATAGCTTTTTTATTACAGTTAGGATGCTATATGATATGTACTTGATGGATATATATTCTTCTATTAAGGTTACTTTTGATGAATCTTGTATCTCACTTAATGATTTAGGATATTTCTCATGATTATGTTGATTTATTATTGGTATCAATTATAGACTAACCCAATGCTCAAGATTCTAACCCTCATTATGATAATGCTATATCCTTTGTGTGTGTGTGTGTGTGATGTGTTTTCATGATTCGGGATGAAGTCGTAGTTACTCACATGGATGAGGTCCACACGATGTATCAATCCCGATCACCTATCTGCAATGTCTTCTTTTATATGTATATTAATGCACATTTATTTCTGCTCCATGATGCAGGCTTGCAGGTACTAGGCATCAACTTCACCTGGCTTCACAGGCCTGAGCGTGCCCCAAAATCATTGATCGTTGTTGTTGTTGTTACGGAGACAGTACAAAGTTCTCGCAAGAATAAACCTACCTTTGGTCCTTTTCTTATGATCCCTTGCACCTAGGTTGGGTACTCTTGAGTTGGTCTTGGATATGTTTTCTTTGGCGTTATGGTAATTTGTTTTGTTATCTAGATAGTATGGTTGCCTTAATTGATTTTGGAATTGTTATCCATAGGTCTTGTTGGAGGATTGGTTTATGTGGGTGGTAATCATGTTTCTGCTAGGATTGAATGTTATATATTTTATAGAACAATAGTTGGTTGGAGTAATTAATATAATAAGAAATTAAAATACCTTATAATAAGAATTATAGAATATATTCATAAACTAGTGTCTTCTTATAATGATAATATTTAAATGGTTAAATATATATACATAGGCATATGGGTGCACACATATGCACATGTTTATATATATAAAAAGATAAGAATTAATGTATTTATGATTTGTGTAACAATATTGTTATAAGACTATATAGTAAATGCTAAAGTAATTATCAACTTATTAAATGTTTACCTTGAGATGAATTCCTTAATGGCTAAGGTAAATAAAAGTAAACTAAGAGATATTAAATATTGGAATACTTTGTGTTAGAGATAATATGCATTACTCTTTACTAAAGTAAATTTACATAAACCTTCCTTAAAATAAATCAATTAAGTATGATAACGAATACTTAAGCATTCCCATGAACAACCTATGTCTTGGGATAAATTTATATTTAAAACTAATATGATTCTAAGCTATTAACCAACCTATGTCTTGGGATAAATTTATATTTAAAACTAATATGATTCTAAGCTATTAACCAACCTTTGGTTATGGATGGTTGCATCAGTTGGATTTTTTTACGTACAACTACTCCTGAAGCATATTTATGAGAGAAACTTCTGTATAAAGGGGGAGGTGGCAGGAAACAGAAGGAAAAGAATGGGAAAATTCTGAGAAATATACTATTGTGATATAGGATAGTGTACGCCTCTCCTTCCAGTTCGTGATCCGTGGGTTCCCAAGCTTTCCAAAGGAAAGGGTCAGTAGCAAAGGTTTCACAATTGATATGAATCAAATACACAATACCACTAAAATGAATAATGATGAAACGTAATCAATAAAATGTACAAGCAATAGAAAGGAAAACAAATGAATGCAAACCCCACGATGCTTGAAGTTTCTATTGTTTCTCTCTACTCCTTCCAAAATGCTTTTATTGATGCTCAGTATTGGCGGGGCAGCGTCTATGACTTGAGAAGTGTTGAGAAGTTGCTAATTGAAACGGGTGTGTGATCACAAGATGGCTTGAATGCTAGAACCAAACTGACGGAGTAATGGCGCATGAGAGCTTGAAATCCTGGATCCTTCAAATGATTATGAAGGGTTTATTATATAGGAATTGGTGATGATATGAACGGTTGAGATCAATCCCAAAGATGGGGAGATGAACGGTTGAAATCAAAAGGAACAGGAGAGGTCCTCAGTAAACTCTACCCCTTCATTTGGTAAAGAGGAGATAGAGTTTGGTTAATTGAAGAGCTAATTATGAGTTACCTTTTTGAATTGAAGAGGTGGGTGAAGTTAACCCATGTGGACTAGAGAGATGGGTGGAGTAACCCATGTGATCTGATTGGAGTTATCTCTTTGAAGATAAATGAATACTTAATTCATTTATTTAATAATTATTTTCAACATGTGAGATAATTGAATTCTTTTTTATTAAAAATTGCTTTATTTGATGAAAATTAAATTAATTTAATTGTAATTAATTTAATTGGAAGAATTTAATTAGTAAGTTTAAATATTTGAATTTAAACTATAGGAAATTGAGTTTAATTAATCAATTAATGGTAATTAATCAATTAAATCTATTTAATTAAATAAAATTAATTATTTAATTAATTTGGGAATTTGATTAGATGATTTGGAGAATGGATTTAGAAGAAAATAGATGATTAATTAATGTTTAAAAAACCATTAATTAATAGATAAAAATTAGTGCTTTTAATATAAAGTCGCAAGTCTGTCCATTTTAGGGTGTCTACATTTGCCCATTTTTGATGCGATGTGACTTGTCACAGTGTGTCAAAGATTCTTTGATTATGCCCCAGGTTGCCCTTGTAGTAGTAGGTGTATTTATGCCCCCTCAACAAATTAAGCATAGAAAATGCGTCAGATGAGCATTAATTTGTTGAAAAAGTGAATCACTATATGATGATGATGAATGCATTCCTATGTTAGTTATGATGTT
>MU223381.1:790509-838569 GCA_018584345.1 Thuja plicata | reverse complement strand
AAGGGGTCATGGGGACTTCCTAGGGGTCCTAGTACACATGATAAGGCGTACTAGGTTCCCTAGGAAGTCCCCATGACCGATTTTGACATATTAGAACACTCAAGTGTGTCCTAAGGGGTCATACAACCCATTGGAACACACTTGAGTGTTGAAATGTGTCAAAAGGGGTCATGGGAAGCTGCACGACAAAACTTCATGTAGACATGTCCAAAAAATTCAAACTTCTTCATACATCGGGCCTTGCAAATCCAATTCTCACATGTCCCCCATGATGACATTTCCTGGGACAAATATGACCACAAATTAATTTTCTTTAGACATTTCCTGGTACAAAAGCTCATACTTCCATTGCCATACCTCCTTAAATCATGAGATTTGGTAACAACATGTCCACCATCATCTGGATGTTTAGGACAGTATAACACGGTATTCCATTACCAACATACACATTATCTATAAAATGCTTTATGATATCACTCCACACTAGAGAATTGTCTGAGAGTAGGTTGGCATTTCCAAAGACATACAGACAAATTCTAGCCTTGAAAAGGGAAACACAAGTTCTATTTTGAATGTTAAGAAATCCTATATTTTTTGACGTTTTTACATTCAAATTAGGAATTCAATGTTTCTTGTACCAAAGAAAATAATATGATATCAACTCTCTTGTCCCTCATCAAGAGTACCTTTGCTAAGAATTGAGCTCTGAGTTCTAGATCCTAACCTTTCTAGAATTTTCTCGTATTCATATATTCCCTCCAAAAATTGATCCAGAGCTCTTTTAGTAAAGCACACTAGATGAGAATGGGACCAGAGGAATTTGATATCTTATGAAGCAAAGCCTTATAATTTGCAACCCGGTAAATGTTTTTCCAGTGCAAGGAGGGCCTTGAATAATGGCCAATTTTTTTGCGAGCTCATGATTAATGGCCACCTCCTGACTAGCATCAACAAAATCACATTTGCAGACTTGTTTCCAATCAAAATTACATTCAAGCTGAGCTATTTCGGCTTCCAGTTAAAATAATTGATCTATAAAAAAAATATTGAATGAAAGACCAAATGCTAAACCATCTTTACCTCCTCTCATTCCCACATATTCAACAGAGTTGTAAACCTAGAAATTAGAGGACCCTTTCTTCTCAACAAACTCCCATTTTTTCTTGTAACTCCCTCTAATTTGGTTCACACACTCCTATAAGCTTCAAGTAAATCTGAACTCTTATAACCCTGAACTGGGTGTGTAAATAATTACATATACATTCTCATATGGCTCTGCAGTTCTCTATTTATAGGAATACAAGACTCTCCATCTGTGCCATCATCTTGCAAGAGTTCCATGGAAGGAGGTAATATATGAGTTTCTTTGAAACATTTCCCTTGCATAAAAAATAAAATTGTTGGCCCCAATTCATTATCTCTACATTTACAAACATAAATAAAAATTCTATGCCAAAAACAAGTTTCAAATTCCCTGGTATTCACATGACAACTAACATTACTCATTACCATCTAGGACTAAATGCAAATTCTATGCCAATGTGTCGAAAGGGGTCATGGGGAATTCCTAGGGGTCCTAATGTGTGATAAAGTGTACAATGACCCCTAGGAAGTCCCCGTGACCCATTTTAACACATTGGAATACTCAAGTGTGTCCCAAGGGGTCCTACCACCTTTTGGGACACACTTGAGTGATCCAATATGTCGAAAGGGGTCATGGGGACTTCCTAGGGCTCCTAACACGTGATAATGAGAACACGTTGGAACACTCAATTGTATCCTCGGGGGTCACAGAGGGACCTAAGGGGTCCTAGTACACCTTCTTATGTGTTAGGACTCCTAGGAAGTCCCTATTACCCCTTTCGACACATTAGAACACTAAAGTGTGTCCCAAGGGGTCGTACGACCCCTTGGGACACACTTGAGTATTCTAATGTGTTGCTGGGGGTTACAGAGGGACCTAAGGGGTCCTAGTACACTTTCTCAAGCGTTAGGATCCCTAGGAACCCTCTGACCCCTTTGGAAACCCTTTCGATGCCTTATACTGATGTAATTAACCTATATATATTAATATGTCCTATATAATATATATTATATATATACTATACTTGATTTTATTATATATACAATAATATTTTATATATAATATATAATACATATCATATTGAATATATAGATTTTCCTATATATATATATACAATTTAAATATGAAGATATTATGTGATATATTGTAAAATACATATTAATATATAATAGATATTATATAATATTTAATATATATAATATATAATCTAATATATAATTTTTGATATATAATATATCATATGAAGTATGGATAAATGGGAGGGAGAAAGGGGTTGAAAATAAATTAAGAGGGATAAAGGGAGGGAAAATTTAAAATTCAAAATTCTGCCAGGCTTTTTGGGTACCCAAAAATATCGGGTACCCGATTAGGCTCGGTATTGCTTTGTGCACCAAACCTACCTAGTCAACTCTTCAAATGTCTCAAAAACGTGTTTTTCCCCAGTTTCTTTGAGTTCCAAACTTCGACCATGTAGCTGACGATTTTTTTCTTCACCCAAATTTGATGAAACAAAAAGGGTATCTTACGGAGATTATCAGCTTTCTATCGATATAATTGCTGTCAAATTTTGAATTTAGTAAGTAATTATTAGTTATTTTCCAATTGATTCACCTCTAAAGTGCTAATTTATATACTGATTGAAAAACAACTATAACTTTCAGATGGTATAACATTTTTGAAATCCAAAAAATGCGTCACATTCTATGCTTCGCCTACTATTAGGGAATTTTTTTTTATGAATTTGGTAAAGTTTTCAATGAGTTAAGGTGGTTAGACACGAGAGTTTTTTTATTCTGAAAATGTTGTAGCAGATAATTCATAATTAATTGAAGAAAAATATGCATCACATCCGGGCATGAGTCTACTACTTATATAAAAAATATTATCATTTGATTATGATTAAGGTGGTCAGACATGCACCTACTTCTTATTTTTTTCCTGAAATTGTTGTACTGCTGCATTGAAATCTATACTTTTCACCAATCATATTAACTTTTTTTTTTCAGAAAAGGCATAGTAGTTTAGAAACTAAATTCAATTTCCTACAGATTCTATTCTTACAACTTTTTGATATTAGGTTGATAGCTAGTTCAAATTTTCATGTCAAGTTGACAAACCCTAATTTGCTGATTTTTCATTGCCACCTAAGGGCATAGTTTGGCCCCTCATGATCTTGCACATACCCTTATGTTATTTGAATTATTATTTTTGTATGAACTTTTATCATGCTTTATGCTATTGGGAATATGGTTTTTCCTATTGGTATTTATTTTGATATACCTTAGGGTGCTTATCAGCCTATAGGAACCTTCAAGCACATGAGTAGGAAATACTCTCTGGTTAAAACCTTATGTTTTCTACTTATGTTTTTGTATACCTCATTTTAGACTTCGGTAAGTGGAATAGGTTTATTTTGAGAGAAAGATAGTTATGAGGGATTTTTTGGAAGGGCAAATGGGAGATCTCAACTGGGTCTTCCTCGGATTCTTCTTCCAAAGCATCCATCATGTCCAATTTTTCCCACAATCTCAACCTGCAATCCACTTTCTGTACTTAACACAATCTTTCCCCAACTGCATAGTTCTAGGCATCAACTGTGTAGGTTGCATGACCAAATGTGCAGGAAGTAGGTCCAAGTGTGCAAGACCTTACCAACTGCACAACTTGAAACCCCAACTGCACAGCAACATGCCCCAACTATGCAGGTCACTAACCAACTATGCATGACTTCATTAGACTCATTTTTAGGGTTTTTCTGAGGTTTAGGGTTTCTGTATTGAGCCAAGGATGATGTAATTTATATTTGACTTATTTTTTCATTGATATCTCTATTAGTAGTATATATGGTGCATTTTGGATGCATAAGTGGTAGGCCAGTCTGGTGGTCTTAGTCCGATTTCAGGCTTAGAGCGAAACATAAAATGTAACATTTAAGTATAAGATACATACTCTTAATTCATTATACTTTAAGTTACATTTTATGTAATACCTTCCATGATGTTTGAGAGTGGTTTCAGCCTCCTAGGAGTTCAAATAAAGATTCTAGATTTTGAAGGTTTTAGGAAATTTCAGACTTAGCCAAATTTCAGAAATCAACATGTTTTCTGCGACATGATCTTGTTATGATGTTTTGTGGTTTGAGTTGGTACCAAAAGGAAAAGGTTATATGGTTTTGTATAATATTTGATATTTGGTACATTTTTATGTCTTCTTATGTGTTATCTACCATCTTGAATGGTGGATTAGGGTTTAGGAATGTCCGGTGGACTAGGGACAATCAATAATCTCCTAAACCCAATCCAATGATGTTAGGGTGTTATGATTTATGTTGGGATGAGGTAATTGATGTAATTATGTTGTTGAGAATATCTTTTTGATGCATTTGATGCTATGTGGATGTGTTTAATCCATCTGTGTACTTGATTGTGGTTTAGGGTTATCGAGAGGATTCAGGACAACTCATGCTTTCCTAAACTTAATTATTTGATGTTGTGATATTGTTATGTCTTCCTACATATAATGATGTAGATCTCTTATTATATTTTGATACTTGTTTGGGTAGGGAACCTAAGGACACTAGGTGAGTGGCTAGTACCAGGGTAACCCACTGATGAGTTATGTAATCAAGTGATAACCTAAATAAATTAATTAGGAATGGGGTGAAATACACACTAATCAAGATTAATTTGTGCCTCGCCCAAGCCACTAGTTCTAGTACACACTAGGGATGGGAGTGGGAGAAGGTTCCTTTGTGATGGCATGATCGAACAACCTTGTCCTCATGAAAGGTGTTCGGTTCCGCATGTGCCTACTTGGGGCCCGGGGCCAAGAGTGGCTAGTACTAGGGTAACCCAAGGGGTGAGGGATATGTGATGACACTCACCTAGATTGTAGCTTTGATTTCCTACCAATGTTGGTTATGTCCTTTGTGGTCCTTGTGATCTTCTTGTGTTTTCATTTGTGTTATGTTTTGGGAAGGGTTACCTTCACCTTAGGAGTAACCTAGTTGTTATCTTCTTGCGTGGACCTTGGTCTCTGTCTCCTAGCACGGGGGAGTGGAATCTTTTTGGATCCACATGGTTGGGTGGTTAATCTTTATTATATCAAGGTTTTTTTCGTGGTCAGATGGATGTTCCTGGCTCCTGTTTCTTCCAGATTTTCAGTTTTTAAGACTTCTTATTGTATATGTAAAGATGTACTTATGCATGTGCATTCTTGTAATAATAAGCTCTTGTAAGGAAATAATTGGATCTGATGATATGATGTATATCAATGTAAATCAAAGAAATGTATAAGGGAATGGGTAGATCTAGGTAAAAGGAAAGGGAAAAGATTATATGTTATCAATATGAAAAGGTAATTGTTTGGGGTATTTATTCATGTATCTTGTATTTCTTTCTGGTATCCAAGAAATGATCTTAGACTTAGTATGAAATAATGTATTTATGAATGAATGCACTATCTCTTGATGTGAGGTTGTGGAAAATTAATATGAATTGATGAATCAATGAATAAGATAGTTATAGAATTCAATATTGGATTATGTTTACTATGTACCTCAAATGCATGTGGAATAATAAAGTATATAGGGTATTTCTTACCTAATGAATGTTTATCTCTCACCTGAATGCTTAATGAATAGTGTAAATAATGACACAAGTTTAAGTAGAGGATAACTCATGTAGATGTATATATGTTAGGAATGATGGTAGGATTATCCTTGGAACTTAATGTGAAAAATAAAGGAACGAATTCAGTAAGCTTAGATTATTCCATCAATGCCTTAAGGGGTAACTTGTAATGCACGTTAAGAATATATTAATGGATAAATGAATAGACTAGAATATGTTGCTTGAATAGTGGCATTAGGGAACCTGAGAGGACTTAGATTAGTTTGTAACATTTCTTTGAAAAAAAATATTCAAACCTCTTAGTATTTAGTTGGCTTGTCATCCTGGGTTCCCTGGCAGGGCGTGACAATCTCTTCTTTGCTCAACACTTTGTCTTCTCTTGGTTAGCCGATCACAATCTTGAAGGTCATGAGCATCTTCTAGTGAGGAACATGATTACCCAAGACCATTGAGGATTGGTTCTGATCAAGTGTCTTGGCTTCTTCTAGAGTCATAAGAGGGCCATACTATTTAGAAAGATTTGTCCCCAAATTTTCATTTTTCTTAACACATCTTCTAGTAGCAATCTGTTATCTACTGTTAGCTCTCCATCTACTTGAGAGGGAGGCCATCACTTCGGTTCCTCAAGATATCACTCATTTGTTCAGTAAAAAGAAATGACTCATGTACATTGTAATGGAATTGCATCGGTATTTCATCTCACAAACTTTTGATCGATGGTGGGTTCAAGGTTTTCTCGAACTAAACGATGGGGAAAACTATGACAAATATGTTAGGGCTTAGGAAGATATGAGCAATAAATAATATTAAGATAATGTATAAATAAAGAAGAAATAGAAACAAATAACATAAATATTTAATGTGGTTCACCCAATATGGGCTACATCCATGAGAGAAAAATTCATTCACTTATTTTATTATCCAGCCAAGAGAAAAATACAATATATTTTCACCTCACACAACCAATTATTTATCAAGTCTTTAGAGACAGTTTACAAATTCGGTTAACAAAATTAACCTTAACCCTAATATAATATTCTCGTAATATTCTTCAAAATATTTATAGCAATTTTATTGTCACACATAAGTAGAATGGGCTCATCATAAATCACCTTGATGTCCCTCAATCTCTACTTCACCCAAAGAAATGGAGTGAAACAGGAAGCTATAGCAATATATTTAGCTTTTGTTGTGGATAAAGAAATTGATTCTTTCTTATTGAGCCAAGAGACCAACCTGCCCCCCAAGAAACATGCACTACCATGGGTACTCCTGTCATCCACACAAAAAACCCAATCAACATTAATGTAGGCCTTCAATGAGAAATCAACATCCTTTCAATACCACAAACTCTAATCTAGGGTTCTGTTATCCAATTTGGACTTTTAAGTCTAATTGCATAATTTGTGCCTTATTCTTGGATATTTTGTTAATTCTAACTTTGTGTCAATGCCCCAAGGTCTTTAGAAGTTTTATTTTTTAAAGTGAATTATTTATTTTGGCATCTTTAAAATTGCACTTGGTATTTTAAGATGTCTTATTTGTAATTTTAATGTCCCAATTTTATCAAAAGCTTTATTTCCTAAGTGTTAGCTTGCTAAAAAAGGCTTTAAAGAAAGATAAGTCACATGTCTTTATATTTGGGAGGGATTTTTTATTTCTTTTGTTCAAAGTTTCTTAACTCCAACTTCTAACCCATGATTAAGTAAGAGGTCAAAGATTGAAACCCTAGCTTCTTTCTTCTCCTTCATGGACACCAACAAAAGAGGAGAAACAGTGGTTGAATGAAGGAAGCAAAAAAATGGTCAACAATGGACGCTAAAATATAGATTTTTAACGCATGAGAATTAGATTTGTTTTGAATAATAGAAAATCAAGAGGACATATATATGCATGAGAAAGTAATAGCAAGTAGAACATCTTCTCACCAAACAATAGTTTGACGTAAAAGAACAACACTATTTAAGCTTCCTTCCATAATTGATCCACAAGGCTAAGGAAGAGTGTGTCTTTTAGCCACATTATCTCAAATTTTAAGGGGCAGTTCCTTGGTTTCTTTTCTTCCTCTATCTCCAATAGGAAAAGAAGTTGGTATGATCCACTATTTGCTAGTATTTTGGAGTTTAATACATTTTGAAATATTTGTAAGTTTCCTCTCAGGAAAATTATATCCAGTTGTTTTTGCTATTTAGCTGAAGCCTTCCCTTCGATTGTTCTAAGTGTATTTTCCATTCATAGCCTTACTTTCCATGAGGTTTTTATTTTACACCCATTCTTTAAATTCATGTTGTGTTTGTGATTCAATCTAGCTCCCACCTCTCTTTTATGATGAATCCAATATTGCATTATTTAGTCATAACCTATGATATGTATTAGGTCTAGATTCTAATTGATATATGTCTCAATTTACTGCCATACTTATTTCTTTTTGTTCATCATTGTACGTCCATATACATTAATTAAGAAAACAATTGTCCCATTGTTGATGCTTTTAACCCAACCTCCCTACTAGTTATGATTACACATTATATTGTCATATGCAATGTTCTTCGGATCCCATAATATTCCTACACCTCCTGATGCCCCTGTTGCTGGTACACTATTTATGTTCCAATTTCATAATCTCTTGTCATTATTTTCTGCCTCCTCCTTATTCAATTTATTTCCTGTAACATTATTAAATCAGATTTGAAAGTTAAAAAGTTGCGCTTAACCACTTGCACATTTTGTTAGGGGCATTTACGACCCTAAAATTCCATGTAACAACCTTCATTTTCCTTTGGGAAGGACCTTCCCCTTCCCTACATATAGTAGTGTGGTGATCTTAGCTTGACCCTCTACATCTCCAACCAAGTTTTTAAATTCATTTAGAGATTTTTTGCCTCTTTTTTTAAGCTTTTCCACATTTAGGGCTACTCTTATCAACACAATTTAATGCCAAGCCCAATTTCATATTATCTTCTATTCCATCAGGAATATCATTAGTGTTTCCTATTGCAAAGAGAGCATCATTTTCTCCCTTTCCAAGTTATCCCGCGTCAATATTTCATTTATCAAATCCTCCTTTTTCTTAACCTTTTTTTGTATCTTCCTCTCCTTGCATTTCAAAATTCAGCCCATTTGATGGATTAAGTCCCATCATTTCATAATATGTCTCTAGTTCTAGGGGAATATGATCATCTACTACTTTCTCCCTAATCTCCCCTTCCTCCCTAGATTCCCCTACCTCTGATCCTATTGGGTTTTTTATTTATGTTATTTCTTGGATTTCTCCTTCTAGATCCTTTATTTCTTCCATTCGTTGACCTGTCTCCTTTTTTACAATTCTATTTCTTTATATTTCATCCAAGCATGTCAAATCTCTTTGAACCTCTTCTTGGAAGGAATTGGCATCATCTATCATTTGATTCAGAGCATTTTTACTTACTTCCAAACTTCTGCTCATTTCCTCTTGATTTGTGATACCGTTTACCTTTTCTCTCCCAGTCTCTGTGGATAGATTTTCAATTGTGAACCATCTGATGTCATTATTCAGTCTTATTTTTATCTTCTTTAGTTGTGATGATGGTTCTTTATCTGAGATTAATGCTTTAGAAATTTTTGTTTTCTATATTGCCCGTATTAGGGTCATCACAGAATTAGATGGTTTAATGTAATATCTTTATGCTTTTGTTACAATCATCTCTAGAGATTCATGTTTTTTTTATCATTTGCATCTAAGTAAAAATTATCATTTTTGATCTCTGTAGATTGTTGAAATTATTCTTCTATTCTTATAAATGACCCTATGACATTCTAGATTTCTATAAGGGTTTCCATTTGTATAAATTCCATCGGTAAGTATAGTATTTTAAATCATTTTGGGATCCTTTTAGGTTTGAAATTTCTGTGTTAAAATTAATTTACCATTCCATAAAATAAAAACTAAACCCTTTAAAAGTTACAGGTTCCCCCATTCACGATTATTGTTTTAATAACTCATTTTTGCAGTCAATAAAAATGAAATTGTTAGGGAGAATGGCTATACTTACCTGGTTTGCATATGTCTGTCTCCACCATCTTGTGATATCTCTAATATGTTGTCATGTTCCAGTCCATCTAGAAAACAAACCATTGTTTTTACAATAACTTTTCCTTGCATCCGACTTAGAGTTCTGGATGACAAAATCCTTGTAATTGTTATAAGTGTGATTTCCGTTGCACCAAAAGATTGACCTTTTAATGTCCGATACAACCACTTGAATTATACAAGCATGAGAGGCGGTTAAGCCATGTCATAAACCACTTCTACGCTGCACAACACAAGGACTCCAAGGGCGCACACCTTGCAACAATCCCCACAGTGCAGGTGTGAGGCTTAAACCTGTGACCTCGTCTCTGATACCAATTGTTACAAGTGTGGTTGTTGTTGCACCAAAAGACCAACCTTTTAATGCTTGACACAACCAATTGACTTATACAAGCACGTTAGGTGGTTAAGTCAGGTCACGAACCACCATTGCGCTACACAACACAAGGAGACCAAGGGAACACACCTTGCAATAGTAATTTCCCCTTTTTTATCTTGTATAAGGTTTTCTTTTTGCATAGTCCTTGGTTTTTTACTGCTTGCTGCTTTCTCAGAGCATGATTAGGCTTAGCATAATTTTCAAGTGAGCGGTGAGCGACATTAGATGTATTTATTGAATATTGACATGATTTATTTCCTGAAAGAGCTTTATTGGGCTGATGGTATCCACTTTTTTCCTTTCCCTTCTAGATTAGATACTTTTCTTTTTTATAATCCATCTTCCATGCTCTATCTTTGCTTCCAATTAGAATCCTGTTTTCTTCAGTAAAAAAATTTATGATTCTAATTGTTTGAGGAATTAGCCAAATATTGTTTTTACTTTATGTGGTTTGAAGGTCTTTAGATTGCCTCATTTTCTGCTCCTTCTTCCGACCATCATTTGTCATTCATGTTCAGAGGGGAAAGAATAATAGACTTGCTCTATCTGAGAATATTTTTAGTAATTCACATTTTCACATATTAGCAGAACAATATGTAAACTTCATGTTAAATGTAGAGCTTGAACCTCAATTTTTTGGAATTGGAGTATAACTTGCATGAATAGAACTAGGTAATTATTCCAATAGTAAAAAAATCTATGAGTAAGTGTTAACTATTCTACCAAAACCATACTTAGAGAACCCACAAATTTAAGCTTAAAACTAAGTGCACATTAGAACACTTTACATCATAAGAAAACGAGCGCCAGAAAGGTAGGAAACTTAACAATAATCCACTTTTCAAATTTGAAAGTATATGATTCTTCTAAGAGAAACAACTTTCAACAGTGAAATCAAAGCAATAACTTATATTTTTTTAGGTAACACATTTACGTGGAGATCGCTAAATAAAAATGTTCATCAAATAGTTAGATGGGAAACTAAATATATTTCTCAAAACTCACGCGAGGGTTCAAAAGTGACCTTCAAATTGACCAAATTAGAAGTATATTCACTAAAAATTGCATTCATGAATGCATTATTAAATCCACATGATTCACCAACCATTTTTTACATGATGTGTTAGTCAATTAGGATAAATACTCTAAATAGAATTGACTATTCAAGGCAGTTTGAGTAAGCAATTTTGAATTTCCTTAGAACTCTTTAAAGTTGAACAAACTGGCACATATGAAAGGTGTAAAACAACTCGTGTGAATTGTACATGTTTCTCGATTTTGTATGCACGTTTATCAAGGAAGTGACAACTACAACACTTAACAAAATGCCTCTTCCCTTTATGCGTTGATATCAAGTTTAGCCTACTTTATCTTTAAAATTTATAACTATGCATAAAAGCTACTCATGTAAGACAAATATTAGAAATATTGGATGAAGAAGCAGTAGGATTGCCACACTCCTTTTTGGCAATTTCATTTGTGGGTTCCTCCAAGTATGTGAATCCAATGCTACTATACTTGAAGAAATATTGTAGCCTAAACTATATTTCTCAATCATAGATAAGAGAACCCAACATGAAACCCTAATATTAGTTCCATTGTAGTATTACATGAGAAAAGAGTAGTCATAACATTGAAAAAGTTGATAAGTAGCTTAACAAGTTTTGAAGTGTGACAATAATTTTGCAAGATTTTCAAAGAAACAACTATGTCAAATCTACTTAAGTATGTGCACAACGGTTGTTAATTAGAATATAACATATGAGTAAGTATTGAGTTTTGAAGTCTAGCAATAGCTTTATAAGACTTTTGGAAGTAATCTTTCTTTCCTCGTGTGATTGAGAAACTCTATATAGAGAAAGTGATAGAGAAGTGTAAACTATTTGAATATAGCCACAAAAGGAAGCCTAAATGACAAACATTTGATCATTACTCGTGTCTCATTTGAGTGTAACCCTAACTAACCCCTCCCACACAATAGCTACCCAACTTAGACAAGTGTATGTCAATTAAAAACTTATGATTCCTCTTAATGAAATTCAAGTGAGCTTATCAAACAATTAGAATACATGTTTGTTTGAAAGTTGAATAAGAACTAATAAAAACATTGACAAAATATATTAGTTTCTTTCCTTCTTATATTTTCCAAACAAACTAATAGATAAAAAAATGCACGAGTGTAATCGATTTAGAATGTATTTTTCATTAGCGACCAAAAAAATCATAAATGTTTAAAAGTTTGGTCGAAAATTTATAAAATGTGTTTTTATTTAATTTCATTTTGAGATGGTTTGGAAAAATTCAATAGCATTTAAAAATGATTCGCTTTATTTTAAAAGCTACTTTTTTATAGTTTTTTTTTCCTTTCTTTTCAAGATTCAAACGACTCTATGCATTGTTCCCAACGGCACAAAACTTAATTTTGCTTTTTTCAAATAAAAACATCCTTGATCTCACCGCTATATATGTGAATATTGCCTTTGATCATTTGATCAGAGTTGATTTTGCCAAAAATATTTGTAGCTTAACTCTCTTGTAGTTTGTTATTTTTCTTGTAGTGTTTCTCCTTGTTATGACGTTTTCTTGTGTTCTGTGTTTGTAATCTGTTTTTATGTGTAATGTATGGTTGTTCTGTGTTTTTTTGTGTATTGTATGTTTGTTCTGTGTTTTATGTGCATTGTGTTTTCTGCCCAATGGAGGAGGTTGCGGCGAGCAGGGGAAGGACAATTTATTAGAGAATGCCATCAAGCTTGCTTTTAGTTAGTACCTTGAACCCTTTTTCTATTTCTATGCAATTTTATTTCATGGCATTTAAATGTGTATGCAAAACATTTCTTCGTAGTGTTTTTTTTTTCCTGAGGAATTCTGCGGATCTTGCCTTATTGGGAGATTTTCTTAAGTTGTGGGTAAAATTCACATTTCCCTTCATCGTTATTGTTGAGGGTTTTCCTAACCTTTCATCTTCTTCTTTGCGATCTTCATGAGCGCAGATGTTTGTTTTTATAATGCAAAGCAAATTTGCTCATACAATAAGACCTTAGTCATGTTAGGAAAGAGGTAATTTCGTCCAATCCAAAACTTGGTAATGTGCTTTCAAATGAATAAAAATAATATTTCAATCAAATTTGATTTAGGGTAAAGAAAGAACCAGTTGCTAGCAATGCCATGAATGATGTATAATTTCTAACAATGCCATGAATGATGTATAATTTCTGGTTGAGATTCCCAATCATACCTAGATTTAGTTTTTGGTTGAGATTTACATATGCTAGTGGATCTAACTTCAACGGAAATAATACATTGTTGAATGTTTCTTGAAATAAGACCGGAGAATCATTTACTTGCAATAAGAATGTGTCCTGCACCCGAAAAGCAAAGAGGACCGCTAAATCTTTTAAAAACAGAGGATACTAGATAATGAGTTAATCATCGTGTAATTGATACTTGATTATATGAATGCAAGAACGTTTCCTGTTCAATTTTATCTCACTGTGTTTAAATGTGTATCAAATACATTTCTGTATAGTGTAGTGTTTTTCTGTTTGAGGAATTCTATGGACCTAGTTCTGTTTGTGATGATATTCGAGAGATTTTCGAAGAATGCCAGCTAGACCAACCATTGGGAGAGTTTTAGCTTAAGAAGTGTTTTAATTAAATAGTTTTCATGCTTTCTTTGAATGTTGATCAACCATAGCTTTTGTAGGTTTTTCTTTTATCCATTGTCTCACTTTAGTAGCTTGTTTTGTTTTACATTCCACCAGTTGAAGATCCAAACTTCTTTTTTATTCAATAATTTAGCTATTGTGTATGGCCTGTTATAAGAGGAGTGGTTAAAAGGTGTGACGGTGAGCTAGTTTTGATCAATCAGGTATGCCTCATGAGTCCAGACTTCTTCTTTACAGAATTTAGCTCTTTCTTATAGCCTATTATTAAGTACTATAAACGGTTCTTTTCTCTGTTAAATAAGCCAGCACTTACTAGTTTGATTTTATATTTTTACTACTCAGTTAAATAAGCCTGCCAAAGTAGGGTCACATAATTAACTAAGCCTGTAAAGAATTTGAGGTTTTACATAGTGTTGTATCTAATCTTCTAGGCTTGTAAGGGGTTTCTCCTTTTCTACTGTATCAATCATTCCCATTGTACTTGATGATAGTGATTATCTATCCTATGGTCCTTTTTCTATGTTCTTTTTTGGGCTTCTTTTAAAGAAAAGCGCTATAATCTATAAGAATGGATCTAGGTGAGCCTCTTCGACTAGTGCTCATTACTCTCTTAATTGGCATCCACCTCTTTCTTAATTGAGTTCTTTTGAGTATAGTTTTTATATCAATATCTGAAAAGGATTATGTGTAATAGCATTGTTTGTGAAGACAGATGAATTTATCTTTCAAAACATGAAGTAGTGGTCTTATTCTTAAGAGCCATTGCTGTACTATTTAAAAACATATCATATTTTTAATAGACAGGTTACAAAAATGATTGTGGGTTGAAGTCTTCTATTATGTTCTTTAGTTTGTTGCTTCTTTTCTGCCAGGCTTTGTATGATTTCTTAATGTAGTTGTAACAGTCTGTTTAGTCTCATTTTATTGTCATAAACATCATATATAGAAGAGAATTAGTGCTGCAGGCATGTATGCCCTGATTTTATTTATACTCATCGTCTGCAGTGCTTGACTTAGTGTTATTTCAGTTTAGGCAACATAGTTGTGGTTGCTCTTTCAGCCATTATAATTGACTTCAACTGATTTCTCCTAAACATTTCACAGAACAACCTTTAACTTGTAGCTCTTGCTGTGGCTGTGGCTGTTGTTGCAGTTTTATAAATTTCATTCAACTCTATGCTGTTGGTTTTAATAAATTTTTAGGTGTAACTACAGCTATTATTTGTAAATGTTATCTAGCTTAAATCCGATAAAAAACATATGCTTCTAGAACAGAATCATAGGGATCAAAGTTTTTCTTTTGCGTCCTCCAACTTCTCATCTATCATACCATGCTTTGTTTCTTTGAGATGCCTATATAGTATCTTGAACCCTTTTTCTATGCAATTTTATTTCATGGCATTTAAATGTGTATGCAAAACATATCTTCGTAGAGTGGTTTTTTTTCCTGTTAGAGGAATTCTGCGGATCTTGCCCTGTAAAATTCACATTTCCCTTCATCATTATTGTTGAGGGTTTTCCTAACCTTTCATCTTCTTCTTTGCGATCTTCATGAGCGCAGATGTTTGTTTTTATAATACAAAGCAAATTTGCCCATACAATAAGACCTCAGAAATGTTAGGAAAGAGGTAATTTCGCCTAATCCAAAACTTGGTACTGTGCTTTCAAATGAATACAAATAATATTTCAATCAAATTTGATTTAGGGTAAAGAAAGAACCAGTTGCTAACAATGCCATGAATGATGTATAATTTCTGGTTGAGATTCCCAATCATACCCAGATTTAGTTTTTGGTTGTGATTGCCCAATAACACAAGAAAAGTAATTATGAAATTTACATATGCTAGTGCATCTAACTTAACAGAAATAAGACATTGTTGAATGTTTCTTGGAATAAGACCGGAGAATCATTTACTTGCAATAAGAATGTGTCCTGCACCTGAAAAGCAAAGAAGACCGCTAAATCTTTTAAAAACAGAGTATACGAGATAATGAGTTAATCATCGTGTAACTGATAATTGATCATATTAATGCAAGAATGTTTTGTGCCCAATTTTATCTCAGGGTGTTTAAATGTGTATCAAATACATTTCTGTAGTGTAGTGTTTTTCTGTTAGAGGAATTCTATGGACCTTGTTCTGTTTGTGATGATATTCGAGAGATTTTCGAAGAATGCCAGCTAGACTAACCATTGGGAGAGTTTTAGCTTAAGAAGTGTTTGAATTAAACAGTTTTCACGCTTTCTTTGAATGTTGATCAACCATAGCTTTTGTAGGTTTTTCTTTTATCGATTGCCTCACTTTTTTAGCTTGTTTTGTTTTACAGTCCCAGCTGAAGATCCAAACTTCTTCTTTTTTAAGAATATAGCTATTGTGTATGGCCTGTTATAAGAGGAGTGGTTAAAGGTGTGATTAATCAGGCATGCCTCATGAGTCCAGACTTCTTCGTTTCAGAATTTAGCTCTTGCTTATAGCCTATTATTAAGTTCTATAAATAGTTCTTTTCTCTGTTAAATAAGCCAGCACTTACTAGTTTGATTTTATATTTTTACTACTCAGTTAAATAAGCCTGTCAAAATAGGGTTACGAAATTCCACCAAATGCGCTACTATGATCTAAAATCTTATTATATTATACGTAGGCTGTAAAGAATTTGAGGTTTTACATAATTAAATTGCTATTACATTTTATTTTTATCTGTGTTGATGTAAAGAATTTGATGTTTTATATAATTAAATTGCAATTACATTTTATTTTTATCTGTGTTGTATCTAATCTTCTAGCCTTGTAAGGGGTTTCTCCTTTTCTACCATATCAATGATGGTGATTATCTATTCTATGGTCCTTTTTCTATGTTCTTTTTTGGGCTTCTTTTTAAGAAGGGGGTCTAGGTGAGCCTCTTCGACTAATGCTTATTGCTCTTTTAATTGGCATCCACCTCTTTCTTAATTGGGTTCTTTTGAGTATAGTTTTTTTATCAAGATCTAAGAAGGATTGTGTGTTGACACATGAATTTATCTTTCAGAACATGAAGTAATGGCCTTATTCTTAAGAGCCTTTGCTGTACTATTTGAAAACATATCATTTTTAATAGACAGATCACAAAAATGATTGTGGGTTGAAGTCTTCTATTATGTTCTTTAGTTTGTTCCTTCTTTTCTGATAGTCTTTGTATGATTTCTTATTGTAGTTGTAACAGTCTGTCTTTGTATGATTTCTTATTGTAGTTGTAACAGTCTATTTAGTCTCATTTTTTTTTGTCATAAACATCATAAATAGAAGAGAATTAGTGCTGCAGGCATGTATGCCCTGATTTTCTTTATACTCATTGTCTGCAGTGCTTGACTTAGTGTTACTTCAGTTCAGGCAACATAGTTGTGGTTGCTCTTGCAGCCATTATAATTGACTTTAACTGATTTCTTCTAAACATTTCACAGAACAACCTTTAACTTGTAGCTCTTGCTGTGTCTGTTGTTGCAGTTTTATAAATTTCATTCAACTCTATGCTGTTGTTTTTAATAAATTCTTAAGTGTAACTACAACTATTATTTGTAAATGTTATCCAGCTTAAATCCAATGAAAAACACATGCTAATAGAACAGAATCATAAGCATCAAAGTTCTTCTTTTACATCCTTCAACTTCTCATCTGTCATACCATGCTTTGTTTCTTTGAGATGCCTATATAGTCATTCACTTTTTGAAAAATTTGTCAAAGTTTGAGGAAGTTTGAGGAATTTCACTTTTCCAGTTGTGTTTAGATAAATAAGGCCTCTTCAACTTTCTAATATCATAGGGGATAATCTCTGCAAATAAATTCCCATTGAGATTAAACAAAGCAACTGGAATTTGACCTAAAAAACCACCGAAAGACAAGTTAAAAAAAGTAACTAGAGCCTACTTAAATCTCCAATATCAAATCCCCATGACTGGGTTCCCCTTATATCATCTAATGTTGTAGCTAAACTTGCGATCTTGTCATAATCTATATTGTCCACGATTTCTTAATTCACATCTATTCTTTATTCTACATTTCGTACGTTTCTCCTCTTGAAACACAAGATGAAAATGATGGCTACCTATTCTCTCTGCAAATAGTTGTTGTTCATGACGCAGGATATACTTTTTCAACCATGTTGATATTTTATATTTGTATCAAAAGGACTGTAAACTGTGTAAACCATTTTATAGAATGAAAATGAGAACAAAGATCTACTGGAGATGGGTAATTGAATATTTTATGAAAATGTGCAATGAATTTTTTTTTATAGAATGGGATAATGAATTTTGAATAGAGCAAAGGTACAGTGAGGATAAGTAATAATATTTATTGAATGTTTAATAGATAATGACTTTTTAATAGAAATGAACAATGAATTTTAATGGAGATGGGTAATGAATGCTTAATGGAGCAAAGGTCTAATGGAGATGGGTAATGACTTATTAATGGGAATAGGCAATGAATTTTGTACGGAGATCTAAATCACTAAATACTTCCAATTCCTGGGCATCTCTGCTTGTGACTCTAACAACGAAATAAATGACACAATTAAAAAACACTTGAGTTCCTAGAGGATAGTACTGATATATATTAATAGAGCGCAACAGAGGTAGAGGCTGACCACTATACCACGAATTTAAATGAGAATCAAACAGCAGGGTATATGGGTGCTGCTCACTGAGAGACATGCCTGCCATCACAAATTTTAGAGTATTCTGCGTATAACAAATTTCAGCAAAATATACCTCCTCTAGATACACTTCAAAAGGCAATGGCAATTTTTTCAAAAACTTTGTCACGGCGTTGTACATCCACAACACACGAACATCCCCAGGATCATCCATAAGATCCTCTGGATCAAAATAGATCAGCCCATTTGATGCGGTAACTATGTCAAACCCCCCATTTCGAAATGAACTGTCTAAACCCTCCAAAGAAAAAGGAACAATGGAAAGATTACCCGTTTGGTAATTAAGAACTGTGTGAGTTAGATAGAATATCGTTTCCTTGTGACAATTGTTGTGATGGGTATAAACAAAACCTGGGTCAGAAATGAGGGTGCGCCATCTCCTTCGCACTGTGGACATTCTCAGCAAATCTCTTGTTGAAAGTATGTTTCTAATCAGCTCATCACGGCATTCCAATTATTTATTTATTTGGACATTGAAATTAGATCTTCGATGACAAAGAGTACAATTAGGTATGATTGGAAACAAATTCCCACCAACGAATGAGATATAACAGTCTTCCACCACTAAGAAGCATTTTGCTATATTATATAATTTTGGAAAGCACACAGTGTGCATTATGTAAGAGTTTTTTGGCCTCATCAGAAACATGAAAACTTACTTCTCATGAGACTATGGTGCATGCTTGCTTCTGCTTCCACTAGAAACTTTGTGATCATTTATATGGAATTTCCATTAGCGAGGAAGCTTCTGAATTCTTGAACTCCCTGCCTTCATGGACTAGACAGAACTGTTACCATAGCTGAATGTGAATAATTTACATACTTCTTCCCCTAGAATAGGTTTGTACTAGTTCATTGCTAATTTCAACCATGGTTTCATATTCCCATTGTAATGCACTCTACCATCTATGAGCTACATATCAATGTTTGAATAATAGGCTAATCTTAGTAGCTGCCACTGTGGATCAAGTGGTTCGTTTAGCCTGAAGGAAAATTGCCTAATATCCAGAGAATTCAATCAAATTTCTGCTGCTTCCAATAATGATATTAGATTATAACATTAACTTTATTCCATATCCCAGAGGCCCACCCAGAAACATCTGGAATGAAGTGAGAATGAATTTTGGTGCCAGGGAAATTGAGATATTTATGGTACCAGTGAAATGTCTCAAGGCATGTTTGAACTGCGCCATTCCCACTTCCATTCAAGTCAAGAAAAGTCCCGTGTTGTCTTTTTGACTCATGAGATCATCATGTAAGAAGACAACTTTTCCAAGAGCAGGGTATACTTCAGGAATATAGAAACTTAAATGGTTCAACATTGAAAGGTACTTTGTGTTGTAAAACTTAACATCATTCTTCATATTCTGAGAACTGTGAGAGCCTTTAAATTATTAACTATGTGTTTGCACATCTTGTAGTTTCTTCAGCATAGGAGAGCATATGATGCATTGAGCCAAGTAAATTCATCTACATTCTACACTTTTGTTGTTTCTCCCTTGTAGCTGTTCATAGTAAACCAAGCCTTCACGTCAACATGATTGACTTCATAGGTGACTATATGGAAGACAAGCTGCCGATGATATTCAGCATTCTCAATTGTTGAATTCACCACCATAGATATATCAGGCACATTATCTGATAACACATAGAAACGATGTAATCTATTATCCATGAGTTTAGGATTGTGATTTTTCCTATCCATGTACTTCTGGAGTTTATAATTTTTGGACCATTCCTTACTCAATCTTGTCCCCAAACAGTAAAGACCCTTAGGCATTGCCATTGCAGCTAACTGTCCAAATATTGTACTCTATAAAGTGGCTACTTTTTACTCGTTCTACCAAAGATTTGGTGCCTCTGGTAGCTGCTTTTATCTAGAAATATTGAGTTGCGAGTGTGAGAAGTGGGGAAAAAGTTTAAAAAGTTTCATGTTCAAATTAGTGGACAACAACTGGTTTTAATGGTGGTTGCATTCTCTAGCAGAATGTAGAGGACTCTAGAATCTTTAATTAAGACTAATGTTTAACCATTGGGCCAGATTCACCTCCATCTTTAATATGTTTTTAATTTGGTTCTCTAAATGTGACAAAAGCACAATTTCCATTACCCTTTAAATCTTGAATTCATTGCAGGACTAAAATGCATCCTCTTTGAAGAATATTTAGCCAAATCCTTCTTGTCTATCTTAGACTAGAAAGTTTAAAAAAAATTCCCTTAGATGAAATGGATTTGCATTTGTTTCTAACTGTTTTGTTCTTTTTCGGCACTTATAAGTTTGTCTTGCTTTCACAATCCTCCAAAGATGCTGCTATGGGGATAATCATCTTCAAGGTTGTGTGTCTTCAAATTTTTCATGCAGTGTCAAAATCCCTTCATCATTATATTGCATGTTATAACTATAGATCATCCGAGAGTTGCTCTAGAATTTGTCATGAACACCGATTCAAATATGGCCCATGGGGTTTACAAATGCTACTGACAACATTTCTGGTTTGTCAGAAGAGACACCACCAATTCTTCTGTTGAGTAGGAAGTATTTTACCATTATTTCAATCAGAATCTACTTTGCTTCATAAGAACATTTAAGTAAATATATAAAGAGGTATCCCATTATGCAACATCCTGTTACGGTGCTTCCAGGCATTATCCACCCAACCTCTCTTGCAGTAAAAATTAATAACAGTACCGCATGTCAAGTAATTTAATTGAAATCCTTTGTCTACTTTTTAGTTCAAGGGGTCATTTTCTTCTTATCATTTCCTTTCCTCATTCAACTTATAATTTTATGAAAATATTGTAGAAGTAACAATCCTATTTTGTAGCTTGCAAACATGAATTGCATATATACCTCCGAAACAAACAATTCCCTATGACCCAAACAAACAAACACACACACAAGCAAACAATTCCCTAAGGCCCAAGGCAGTCCTTGAAAGATGCTCCACAATGTTGTGTTCTTTCTCATCACTTGGAATCTGAGTATGGTATTGATGCCAATGGACTTGGAAACACAAATACTGCCAGAGCTTGTGGCCTCTTTTGTCTGTTGTACACAATGGTCTCCTTGCTCATTATTAGTCATAAACCTCAATATGTTGCTTGACACTCCTCCTTGGATAGACCGTGAGAATGTTGGCAAGGGGGCAATGGAATTCTTCTCACACTTGTCACTTGTATTTATTCAAAACTATGAAGATTTTCTCAGTAAAAACTATTTCATTTAAATATAGCAAGAACTATGTCTCATGAGACCACACCTTGACCACACATTTTAGAATAAATTATGTAGAGATGTGGAACCATACATCTAGATGCTTTCCTACTGAATTTAGGAACAAACCCATGTAAAAGAAAAATGGACTATTATTCTTATACAGAGACTAAAGAGGCCATCTAAGTTTTAAATTAAATTTTCAACGAGCGAGATACAATCAGTATCAAGTTTATAATCAACTTCACACTTATACTGCAGCTTGTAAGGTTGGAAGTGTTCATTATCGATGACAAACTCATTACTTCTCAACTCGTCTTCCATGTTTAGGTCAATTCTCTGTTTTTTGAAATCGATTCCATTTTCTTTTTGGATTTTTGAAGCCAGTAGAATCCTCATCTGCCCACAACATAGAACAGATTCTCTTCACAGTTCCAACTGCTAAATGATTTTGTATATCTTTGTCTTGATCTGCCTATTCCTCAAGGTCCTCCTTATTCATTTTTGTCCAGATTATACTTTTCAAATGAACTTCCTCCTCAAAATGTAGGCATCAATCGACCTCCTCATCAACAATGTCAAGTAGAGTTTGAATTTTTATTCAGATCAGCACCGGTATCTTTAGGACTGTCTTGGATATGAGTTATTGTTAGCAATAATAATCCACCAGAACAACTGAGAGGGGTGGGGGTGAATCATGGGAGTGAATCAGTTGTATGCCATAACCTTTAACATTTTCTCTAGAAATTACAGCTTGTGAGTGGCTGACAGGGTTGAGTATGTCGAAGCAAGGTGTATCACATATAGGATAATAGAGAAAATCTTTATCAAGCCTTAAAAGCCTACCTACTAAAATTCATTGTCATGGAAAAGCTTTTTGGTTTTTTTTCAAATTTACACCAATCTTTGTGTTTTTGAAAAGTTGACTTTCTCCATTCTGAAGTCAGGAATCCTTCGATTGTGACTACATTCTTTCTATAAGACAAAGGTGATATACACTAGAGAAAATGAATTTATCACAGATCTGCACTACCCAATTCCCCAATTGTTACGTTATAAGGCACATTTGATATTCACCTTAAATCTTTCATAGACTTAAACATGATCTGCAAAAATAATTTCAACTTGTTATTGTGTAAACCATAATTCAAACCGGTCTCCCACAGTTTTTCCTTACATGAAGTGGTAACTATCGGTATTGTACCATGGCCAGATTAGTAGGCTGCACTTTTTTTAATATAAACTTGTCCCCAACTGCTCCATCTTCTGCTGTCGAGCAATGGATAGTTATCTGCATAAGTAAAAAATATCTGAGTCAAATATCTGACCAAGGCCTCCAATGATAACAAGCGTATATGATGTTTGTATACCAATTCTTGTGCATTACAAATATTGTTTGTGGAAGATATTCACCCTGAAGATCACATTCCACTTGAATTGGGAATTCTATCTAGCTTTACCTCTTTTCTCCTATTTGAGTATTATGCTCTTATTTTATTGAATGTGTCGACTGTGGAAATTCAGAGGAAGTCCTGCAAACAGGTACTTCTTTGATAGGACACCTACATTTACACCTAATGAGTCCAGACTTCTTTTTGATGATTTAACCATTATGTATGGTCTGTTATTATTATGTTCTTGTAATACTATGGTTATTGATACTGAGGCTTTAGATGAGGCACAAACCTTGCAAGCATGTTAAATTTCTTGTTGCTCTGTTTTTTTTCAAATGAGTACTGTATATATAAGTAATTAAAAGATAATGTTACATATATTAAATAAATTGTGGAGATAATCATACTTTAAAGAGGTGCAAACAAAATTATAGTCCAAAACATAAATTGTTGCATATTCTTCAGAAATGTTATAGTGTCCATTATCAGTATATGGAGATTTTTGTCCACCTTTGGTGTTTAATCCTTTATGCCCTGCTTTGCTCTATGCTCATTGTCTGTTGTGTTTAATTCTTTATGCCCTGCTTTGCTCTATACTCATTGTCTGTTCAGTTCTGGCAGCGTAGTTGACTTTAATTGGTTTCTTCTAGACGTTTTGCAAAACAACCTTTAATTTGTAGCTCTTGCTGTGGCTGTTGCAGTTTGTAAACTTTATTCAGCTAAATTTTCTTGCGTATTTATTAATTGGTATGATTATGTTATAAATGTAAATTTTATTTATATATATTAGTATGCTTATGTGAATAAGATTTTTTATGTTGGTGTTCTATCAAGTGTGATTCAAGATTGTATGGTGGACGTAGAGAGAGTGCTTGTGTGCATCAGTATTGATAGGATTTATGTAACTAAGTTGAATATATGTGATTGATTCATACAAATTGTAAATTAGTCTAGTTCATATTATATGGTTGACTATCCATGGTTCATGCATAGAGATAACTTTTATTAAAGTTATAATGTGTGCTAATGTGAATTAAGTTTGACATGTATGCAATGTTAGATTAAATCACACAAGTGAATTCAATTTATATGGTGAGCCTTGTGTGCTAATTTGCATTAGGATTGAATGGTATGTATATTATCAATTGATTTTCACGTCTTGTGCATAAGGATACTTCTTATTAAGGTTGTATTGTATGCATAATTTATAAATGTGCATAAGGTACATGTCAATGTTGTATCAAGATTGTATGATGGACACAGAGAAAGTGCTTGTGTGCATTAGTATTGGTAGGATTTACGTTACTAAGTTGAGTATATGTGATTGATTCATACGGAATGTAAATTGGTCTAGTTCATATTATATGGTTGAATATCCATGGTTCATTGCATAGAGATATTTTTATTAAAGTTGTATGGTGTGCTAATGTGAATTAAGTTTTACATGTATGCAATGTTAGATTAAATCACACATGTGAATTCAATTTATATGGTGCACCTTGTGTGCTAATTTGCATTAGTATTGAATGGTATTTATATCAGCAATTGATTTGTATGTCTTGTACATATGGATACTTCTTATTGAGGTTGTATTTTGTGCATAATTTATAAATGTTCATTAAGGTGCTACGTCGGTGTTGCATCAAGTGTGAAACAAAATCGTATGGTGTCTTTACAGTGCCTATGTACATTCATGTCATTAAATTGGACACATGATTGATTCATATGAAATGCAAATTGTTCTAGTTAATGTTATGATTGAATATTATGTATGTCATTAAGTTTTGTGCAAAATCCACACCATGATGCACACATTCTAGGCTTTTTTTCTTTTATCAAAATTGTATGGTGTGCTAATGTGAATTAGGCTTTGGCATGTATCATACATTTGTTACATAGAATTTATACTATGATTACTTCAAATATGTGAATTAAATTGGTATGATATATGTTATGTACTTATGTGTATCAAAATTGTATGGTGTGCTAATGTGAATTAGGCTTTGGCATGTATCACATATTTGTTTAGATAGAATTTATACTATGATTACATCAAATATGTGAATTAAATTGGTATGATGTTTGTTATGTACTTATGTGTAATAGGATTGAATAGTATTAATTTCATGAAGTTTTGGGTGGTTGATTTGTATGCCACACATAAGGGTTTTTGTTGGTGTTTCATCAAGTGTGAATCAAACTTGTATAACTTAATAATATAAATATTGTTCAATCAAACTTGTATAACTTGTAAACAACTTATGCCATTTTGTTCTTTTGTGCATTAGCATTGGTTACATTTTATGTCTTTGTACAAGTGATGGATTCATATGGAATGCAAATTGTTGTAGTTCATGTTATGTATATCATTGAGTTTCACATATCATGCTTACCATAGTGCATATGCAGGGATAATTTTATTAAAGTTGTATGACATCCTTGTTTATGTAGAATTTATGTTATGATTACATTATGTGTAAATTGAATTGGTATGGTGTATACTGCAAACTTGTGTCTAATAGGATTGAATGGTATTTATGCCATTAAGTTTATTTGTGATTAATTTGTATGTTGTGTACATGGGAATAATACGTATTAAGGTTGCATTTTTTGTTTAATGTGTATTTATAAATGATTTGTATGCAATTTACATGAGGACAATTCATTTTACGACTTTATTATGTGCTTAACACATATGTGCATAAGGTTTTGTATTTGTGTTGCATTGAGGGTGAATCAAACTTGTATAGTGTGCTTAGAGTGCTTATTTGCACTAGTATTTACATGTAATAGGATTGGATTTTTTAATGTCATCAAGTTATATGTGATTGATTTGTATGTCGTGTAGATTACAATAGTTCATATTAACATTGCACTGTTTGCTCAATATATGCTAATCAATTGTATGTCATGTACATGAGAATAATTCATATTAAAATGGGATTATGTGCTTAAGACATATGCGCATAAGGTTTTGTATTTGTGTTGCATTGAGTGTGAATCTAACTTGTATAGTGTGCTTAGAGTGCTTATTTGCACTAGTATTTACATGCAATAAGATCGAATTTTTTAATGTCATCAACTTATATTTGATTGATTTGTATGTCGTGTACATTACAATTGTTCATATTAACATCGTATTGTTTGCTCAATATATGCTAATGAATTGTATGTCATGTGCATGGGGATAATTCATATTAAAATATGATTATGTGCTTAACATGCATGTGTGCATATGGTTTTGTGTTGGTGTTGCATTTATTATGAATCAAACTTGTATGATGTGCTTAGATTGTTTCTATGCAGTACTATTGGTGGCATTTGTGTCATTAAGTGGTATACATGTGATTATTTATTATGAAATATAATTGGTCTATTTTATATCATGGTTGAGTGTTATGTATTTCTTTGAGTTATATGCATAATATTATCCATTGTGTGTACATGAAGCTAATTTTTTTTATTGAAGTTGTATGGTGAGTTACTATGAATTAGGCTTCAACATGTATGCAATTAATTTTTACACATCCTTTTGATTAAAACACATATGTGACTTCAATTTGTATGGTGTACATCGTGTGCTTGTGTGCAATACGATTGAATTATATATACCTTTAAATTAATTAGTTTGATCTGTATTTCATATGCATGAAGATCATCCAAATTTAAGTAGTAGTGCGTGCTCAATGTGCATATGTGCATAATGGTTTTATGTTGGTGTTGCATTGTGTGTAAGTCAAAATTATATGGTATGCTTAGAATGCTTGTGCGCGTCAGTTTTGGTATTAGCATTTATGTCATTTTAAATCACGTGTTTGATTCTATTGAAAGTAAATTGGTTGAATATTATGTATGTCATTGGGTTTTGAGCATATTACTCTTCATAGTACATATTTAGGACTAATTCTTATTTAAATTGAAAGGTTCTCTTGGTTTGGTAACATGAATTTTATCTTGTGTGTGAAATTAAATTATATGCATATCCTTGTGTAGATGAAATATGAGATGGGTATGTGCAGGATCATGGTATACCAAGCTATGGCCTTAAGTGGCAATGGAAAATTAGAAAATTAGGGTTAGTCAACTTGACGTAAAAATTTGGACATCTTATCAAACTTATGTGAAAAAGTTGTAAGAATAGAATTTGTAGGAAATTGAATTTAGTTTGAAAAAAATTAATCTAATTGTTGAAAATTTTAGATTTCAATGCAGCAGTATGAAAATTTCAGGAAAAAGATAAAAAGTATGTGTATGTCTGACCACCTTAATCACAATCAAATGATGATATCTTCTCACAAGATTCTAGATATAAGTAGTAGACTCATGCTCGAATGTGACACATTTTTGTGTAATTTTTTCTCAAATAATTAATAAATTATGAATTTTCTACTACGACTTTTTCAGAATAATAAAACTCCCATGTCTGACCACTTTAACTAATTCTAAACTTTACAAAATTGATTTTTTTCTTTAATTTTCTTATAGTAGGCGAAGCATAGAATGTGACGCATGTTTCAAATTTCAAAAAGGTTAAACCGTTTGAAAGTTATAGTTGTTTTTCAATTTGTATGTCAATCGGGACTTTAGAGGTAACTCAAATAAAAAATAAGTAATAAATACTTATTTAAATCAAAATTTGACAACAATTATATTGATGGAAATATGATAATCTCTTTAAGAAACCCTTTTTGTTTCATCAATTTTGGGTGCAAAAAAGGTCATCGACTATATCGCCAAAGTCTGGAGGTCAGAGGAAATATGATAAACACATTTTTTGGGTTGACCATCCACGTTTGGAATTGCAAAGCCAAAATCCGAGGCAAATACCAAGGCTAATCAGATATGAGGCAATATCAGATATGAGATATTAAATCAAATGTCAGATATTAAATCAGATATGAGATATTATCGGATATCTCCTCCCAAAACTTTGCTTTCCATTTGAAATTTCAACATTTTTAATAATGATTTTAGTTTTTTAGTTTTTAATAGATTTCATATTTTATAATAAATTAATATTATACAAATACTAAATGATAACAACATTAGTATTAATACACAGAGAGTGTTCCTATGGGTCCGAGCAGAGGGTTCAGCGATCCAAGCAGGGGGTTCAGAGATCCGAGCAGAGGGCTCAGCGGAAATGGCAGAAACAACATTGGTCAGAAATGGTAGGCATTCGGTAGAAATAGTGATGGTCAGCATTGGCAGGCGTACGACACCAGGCGATCACTGTCATCACAGTGACAGCTGTTCGAGCAGTATTGTTCCCAACAAGAGAAAGCTAGTAACAGTAAGGGTTTGATGCGAATGAAGCAAGGTATGTCTCAGAACAGGAATGGGTACCATCCTACTAGGTTTCAGTTGGTTCTGATTATACAGAAATTTTTTCCTAAAATAGATAGGATGCCTCAAACTAATGTTGATGATCTCATGAAGATAATTAGAGGGAAAGTAACAATCCAGCCGACAAAAGCCTTTTTCGTCAACCCCAGATTTCACATTAAGGCACCATCAAATAATAAGGGTGGGGCTCAAAATAATAAGGTTTCTAACACATCTGCAATAGAGAAGAATCGGCCACACACAATGACAACTAATCCCCACTCCAACCCCCCCAGAATCACTACAACTTCTACTATCGAAATTGGGGAATCGTCTATGCAAGCAACAAAGAAACAAGCAACAACATTCAAACAGGCTATCACCTCTTCAGGCCGAGGGTTTTTTAAAAATCATCAAGAGCAGGAAAAAGATCTGAATTTCTTTGGATCAGGATTCAATAGATTCCAACATATGCCCAAACAAAAGGGCATGAGAAAGGGCCGTCCGCAACAAAAACAACAAATATTTGATATTTGCGAAGGCACGCCACCGGGTTCCCAGGGTCTTGAAAAGGATAGGGGGGTTTTTAGGACTATGAAATAGATGCCCAATGGTCCATATTTAGAGCTCTAGTGGTCACTAATAAGTAGACCGCTCTCCAAACCAAACCAGTCCTCTCAAGTCTAGCAGGTCAAACAAAGACAGCTCCAACCGGATTTTCAACAGGGTTCTGACCCTCAATCCACTTCAACAATCACTTTTCCAGAACATTTGCTTCAAGATCAAATCCACCTCCTCCGGAACACAACATTAATAGGTAAATTCTCGAATCTAAACTTATCGATTAATGATATTAAGCTTTGGGCCATGGAAAACTGGGTAGGTTTATCAGATATATTTTGGTTAGATATTAAAATGGGATATTTTCTTGCCAAATTTGTATCAGCTGATATGAGAGATGTTACACATAAGAATAAAAGTTGGTTTTGCAAAGGGCTGGGTCTCTTTACTTTGATATGGACCCCCAATGTCATACTCGAGGATAGAGCCCCGCTATTCTTCCCCATATGGATTGCCTTACCAAACCCGCCACTAGAATACAGAGATTTAGATATTATTGAAACCATTACCAACAGACTTGGAATTTTTGTTAAACATGATTTAGTCCCCTTTGAGTTTCCATATCGAGAGGATAGAGTGTGTATACTACATGATACAAACAAGGAACTACCAGAATCCATCTCCCTCAAATCCAAATGGGGACATCGGGAACAACAAGTTGTTCTCCAAAATGAGGATACCATCATGCTTCATCAGAACCGGTTAGGACATTTCACAACTCAATGCAAGTCTCACCCTTTCACCCAGTTGAGGGTATGTGAAGATCAAAGTACAAATCCTCTGCATTGTTCACTCCATTGGGCCTCTCAGTGTACTCAACACACGGATCTACAAACAGTCCCAGTTAATTCCAACGAAGCTTTGCCTTCAAATCTCCATTCATATGAGACATCCATTTTCTTCTATTTTGCTATAAGACACATTATGATGATCACGAGTAATGTCAAACAGATCATGTTTCTAGATTGGAAGCTGGCAGATGCACACAATTCTGATATGGATGATTTAGTGCAGCAACTTATGTTCTCTGATTCTCCAATAAAAAAACCAATTACACATGAGGTGCTTGATAAAGAGACTTTGATAAACCTTAGAGCAAGAAAAGTATCAGATAAGCTATTGTCAGAGTTAGTTACTAAAATTATATATGAGACAACAGAAGAAGAAGGAATAATAATGGATGAAGGAGATCACAAGTCAATGGACACTCAACAATATAGCAAAACTGACTCACTAGATCAGGCCACCCAATATATTGAGGAAGGGCAGACACAAATACATGACAAATTTTTCAAATCTAACAAAGGAAGAACCAATATAGCAGAAGATGAGGGAATACTGACTCTCACAGTAGATCAGATTATGAGTAACTCCTAGCAGAGAAATCAAACCAATCAAGACATATAACGGTCCTATCCGCAGGTTAAGGTAATAAAAATGAAGGAGGGTCCTATCATTACATAGGATCTTCAAGGACCCTTTTCAGAACATCTGGAGTGTAATTTCGAAGGGAACATGTATAAGCAAACCGATGACATGGACTTCACAAATATCAAAGAAGACTAGCAAGATGATAGTGCACTGATATCCTCCCCTAATTCTAACGAGCCTACATATTCCCATATTAGAGATTGGATTCAAAATAATACATTTCTTGATTCAGAGGAAATACAAGAAGTAATTAACCAGGGAACCTATGATGATGCTGAAAATGAAATAATTGAACCAAAAACTGAGTAGTCAAAATTTGATATTAGTCTTACTCTCTCACTTGAGAAAACACCTCTACAAGACTTAAAGGTGAAGGCCAAGACTTAAAGGTGAAGGCCACACCAAAAAAGAGAGGTAGAACACCAAAGAGTAGCTTAATCAAACAAGAAATTGTAGCAGGTATCCAAACAACATTAGATGGGAAATTCACACCTTCCAAAAGATTGATGAGAAGAACCAAGGGTTCTTCTTGTCAGTAATGAAGATAGCCTCTTGGAATGTCAGAGGACTAAATGCCTCTGACAAAAGAAACAGATCAAGCAAGAGCTGGATTCTTTAAAAGTGGATGTGATACTTCTTCAAGAAACAAAGATGTCAATAGAGGTTTTTAACAAAACAATTGGGAAATGGACAAAGTGGAACTCTGCACATAGCCCAGCGGCTGGTGCTTCAGGTGGGTTGGCTATTCTTTGGGACCCTAAACTAATACAAGGGCAAATAATTCATAGGAGTGACAATTGGAAAGTCTTCAAATTGAAGTATCTTGATATAAAAATTCTGCTATTTAATGTCTATGAACCTACATCAACTCAAGACAAGCTAAGACTTTGGACGGAGCTCACGCAGTTTATACAAAGTCAGATAGATACACACATCATAATGGGTGGAGATTTCAATGCAACTCTTAAATTGGCAAAAAAAAGGGTGGGATTTTTCCACCTATGAAAACAATTCAAGATTTCTCCAATTTTGTGGAAGATAATGGTTTAATGGATGTTGAGCCATCAAATGGGATATTTACATGGACCAATAAAAGAGCAAAATATTCACAGATAGTTGTCAGGTTGGACAGATTTCTTCTATCCCAATGCTGGAAATTAGCAAATGTTTCATATCACTCAGAAATCCTACCTCGGCCAGGATCATACCACTTCTCCATTTGTCTGCATGTTACCTCGATATTACCAACACAAGGATTCTAGCATAGACCATCCTTCAAATTTGAAATAATGTGGTTATGACATCCAAGCTTTTTACCTTCACTTAAGCAGTGCTGGATTTCTGCTCCGAAGACAAAAGGAACCAAAATGTTTCAATTTGCACTCAAGATGAAACATATCAAAAAATGGATTAAAAAATGGAATTAGGAGACCTTTAAGAATATCTTTATGGAAAAAGAAATAGTAAAGCCTAAACTAGAGACCATATATAACACTATTATCAAACAAGGAATGGACGAGGACACATACATCACATAGAAAATCCCGCTACAAGAATGGGAGGAAATATTTAGCAGAGAAGAGGAATATTGGAGGCAAAAGTCAAGAGAGTTATGGTTAAAAGAAGGGGACAAGAATACAAAATATTTTCATGCATCAGCAAAACAAAAGACAACGAACAACCGAATTTTCACTATTATTAATGCTAAAACTGGTAACTTATTAACTGAGCCTCTAAGTATCCAAGAAGAAGGGGTCATATTTTTCTAGACTTTGTTAGGCCCTTCTCCTAATCAATGTCCAGTAGCCCCGTCAATAGAGGAATTACTAGAAGCAATCCCCACTTTGATAACAAAGATTGATAACTTAAAACTCCTGGCACCATTCACCATTCAGGAGCTCAAAAAAGTGGTCTTTTCTCTACCCCCAAATAAAGCCCCCGACCCAGATGGATTTACAACTTTATTTTTCCAAATATGCTGGGATTGGATTGGATGGGAACTATTGGGAATAATCGAAGAATCTTAGATTAGTAAATCCATGCTAAAAAATTTCAATACCACAAATATAGCCAATATCCCAAAAGTTAAAACTCCAAAAACATTTGTAGATTTTTGCCCGATATCCTTATGCAATACTATATACAAAATCATAACAAAGGCTATCTATTTGAGGATACAACACCTCATTCCTAACCTTGTCTCACAACCACAAGGGGTTTTTGTACCAGGTAGGGAAACAATGGAAGGAGCTTTAGTGGCACATGAAGTTCTACACTCCATTAATGATGGTAAATCGTCACATTTTGTCATTAAGCTAGACATAATGAAAGCATATGACAGAGTAAAGTAGAATTTCCTCATCAAGATCCTACACAAATTTGGATTTGCAAAAGGATGGTGTAAATGGATTAAGTCATGTAACTCGGGTGTGGGGTTCTCAGTTTTGATAAATGGAGCACCGGCTGGTTTCTTCACATCCACACAAGGAGTTAGGCAAGGGGACCCATTGTCCCCAACTTTATTTATTCTCATGGAAGAATCATTTAGCAGACTTATCCAACATAAGCAAACATTAGGTAAGTGGCTAGGGGTGCAGATTGGACAAACAGATATCTCAGTGACACATTCCTTGTTTGCGGATGATACATTACTCTTTGGGACTTCAAATATCTCTGAGGCCAAGCAGATTAAGGCAACACTGGACCTTTATGTAGCAGCTTCAAATCAAAGAGTTAACCCTCACAAATCAAATTATATCCAACAAAATTGTCAACCTTTTAGGATTCTCAGTAGATTACTTGTCATCCGTATACCTTGGCATCCCTTTCTTTATGGGAGAAAACAAAACCAGTTATTGGTCACCTATCATTGAGAGGATTAAATCCAGGGTAGTAGCATGGAAAGCAAGGTAGTTATCACTGTGAGGCAGAATATTACTAATCAAAACAATCCTATCAACTATTCCTAATTATTATTTATCAGTTCTCAAAGCCCCGCCATCGGTTCTTCAAAAAATCCAGAAACTACTAAGAGATTTCCTTTGGACCGGGAATATAAATGGAGAAAAGAAAATCCCTTTGGTCTCTCTTGAGAAATTGACACAAGTAAAGCAGCTAGGTGGAGTAGGGATACATGATCTACAAAAAAGAAATCAAGCATTTGGGGGCAAACTAGTTTGGCAAATGTATACCAAGCCACATAACATTTGGTGCCAAATTATGCAAAATAAGTATTTAGATGAAACTAACCCGACCAGAATTCTAACGGTACTTGATCCCCCTAAGGGTTTAGCCATATGGGACTTCATGATTTCTTCCAGAGAAATAGTATGCAAATACATCACTTGGGAAGTGAATAATGGTCTATCAGTTAAATTATGGCATGATTCATGGAATGGTGCACCACCCCTAATTCTAATGAATAACATAGAGAACATAGTTACTACGTCAGAAAGTACTTGGGGAATCTATCTAAATGACTATGTACTAGCAGTATGTCTACATTCAAGGAAAGTAATATGGAAAGATCCCCATGAGCTGCCTTTATCTCCTCAAGCAATATAATGTCTGAAGGAAATCTTCTCACAAAATCTAGTCTACCTAACAAACTCAGAGGATAAATTGATCTGGGCTCCAGGGGTAGATGGAAGGTTCACCATCAAGGATGGCTATAAACTTATCCAAAAGAGAGAAGCAATCAGAAAACCATCTTGTGCTTACACCTTTTGTTGGAACAATCTAACCCTACCAAAGGCAGGATGTTTCGCTTGGCTAGCACTGAACAACAGGGCTTTAACTAGTGAGAGATTACATAGACTTAATATAGCCCAACCTTTTAACTATCTACTATGTGATAATTATCAGGAAGATAAAGACTATCTATTCCTAAATTGTCAATTTGCACAGGAGTGCTGGCTTTTTGTACTCAGAAAACTACAATATTCTACCCCGCTTCCAAACAAGCTATGGGATCTATTTGAATCATGGACACAGTTATACTCTTCTTCCCTCTTCTCAGCAATTTGGAAGAGCACTCTAGCATTAGTTGTATGGGCAATATGGTGGGAGAGAAACAAAAGAATCTTTCGCAGAACCTCATCTTCAATTCAGGTAGTTAAAAATAACTTAGAGAGGTCAATTTCTGAACTAGTCAATGCTAGTCACAGTAAACTTAATCACAACTTGGTCATGACATCATGGGATTCATCAATATTGCGAGAATGGAAACAAATTCATGCACCTTTTGGCTGGTGCTTCAAAACTACATCAAATAAGGGGCTTGCTAGAGAACTAGTCAAATGGATTCCACCATCAAAAGGGGTCAGTAAAATTAATTTTGATGGATCTTCAAGGGGGAACCCAGCAAAATCAGGGGTAGGAGTATGCATCCGGGATCACCAAGGATTATTACTGGCAATAAAATGTTGCCCACTTCCAACTGGAAAAAACAATATGGCTAAGGCACAGGCATTATTTGAAGGATTAATATTAGCTAAAAATGGAGGATTCCACCAGATTCATATAGAAGCAAACTCGATGGTTATAGTCTCAGCATGTCTAAATCGTGTATCTCATAATTGGAAACTCACATACATCCTTCAACAAATATGGCAACTACTAGATTCATTTCACGATGTCCAGATATCACATACTCTACGGGAAGGCAATAAATTAACAGATCACCTGGCAAATAAAGGGTGTGTTGGACGTGAGGTAATGTCTTTTAATTATAATGCAATCTTAAATCAGGATGTCAAGTTGCAAGAAATCTATAATCTGGATAGGTCGTCACATGTAGGATAGTGATCAAATGTGCGGATGTGAGGTTGGTAAGTACATAGATATGCATCTTCAGTTTGTTGTCTGGTGAGAGACAATAATTATTCAGATAGCGTAGCACCAATTCACATGGCAGCACAATCAAATCAGCGTGATAGAGTAGATTGTGAATTAGGCAACTTAAAGTTTCATTTGGTGTGGCGGCCATTGGGTACATAAATGCAGAATCTCATAGGATATGGGATCGGTACCTTTGAAATGTGACAAGCCGCGCCCCTATCCAAGTATAAGGGGTAGAATAAAGGCCATAGAGGATATGTCATCAACTTCCATTACTGTGTGTTTATAACAACCATTTTACATGTGCGGCCCGACTGTGTGATGTGAGGAAGTACACACCCAAAATGCTTTATGGTAATTCTTCACTCCCAAGATATGATCTGAGATCACCTTACCTCAGCCATGTGATGAGTGGGGATTTGACAGATATGGGAATTTATGGCTTGAAAGATGGGAGTACACACATGGCTTTATTTATCGCCTCATCCACATTTACACACCAGTCATTTTGCTTAAGTTCAAATTGTAGCTATGGAGCCGAGGAATGGGTAGATTTTGAAGTGCAGACCATGCGGGTGGTATCATCATGATGTGATGCCAAGAAACTATAGATTGAGGTTACAAGCTTAGGGGATGGAAGAGGTCCTGCCTGTGAACTTAGATGAGGGCTTGTTCGATGGCATGTTTGTATGTCATTCAATGAGGATTCGAGCTGCTATCCGCATAGTTATTGGGGAAGAAATCCTCACACCGCATGTCTACCATTTCTTTTTTCCAGTACAACTCGTTTCCATTTTCCTATCCAATG
This sequence comes from Thuja plicata, assembly GCA_018584345.1. Taxonomy (NCBI): domain Eukaryota; kingdom Viridiplantae; phylum Streptophyta; class Pinopsida; order Cupressales; family Cupressaceae; genus Thuja; species Thuja plicata. The sequence goes on along the minus strand of MU223381.1, from coordinate 802,420 downwards.
CTCTAGACCTCATTCAATCAGTTCCTTTACTTGTCTCACTAGTGGAGAAAGTTATAAATCTGAGGTATTTGCAGAATAACGAGCTTATGCAAGCACTACAGAAATATGATCTTTGGGATGGAATGGCATTAGTTGGCGGTCTATTTTCTCACCAAGAATTGCTCATAAATCATGATTACATGCTAGTTTATGTAAACATAAAACACTCCTTGGAGAAGCAGGATGCAAGGTATGTAGAAAATACACTCCATTCTGTGAACCGGCGGCTAGGGTTTCATATGGTGTACTTAATCAAAAATAAGGTGAATGCGCTGTTGGATCTCCTTGAGCTCCCAAACGCTCCACCAGCTCGGCAAGAAATATGGTCCCATCTAGGCCCTAATATCTATGGGCAGCTGCCAAGGATGATGATTGTGGTGCCGGACCTCAACGCACATCCATCGGGTACGACTAGTGATTCTTTGAAGGGAGATCAAATGCACAAGCTGCTGAACATGATGCACCCTATTCGTCGATTGGTATCCCTGAATGGCTTCCTGGATCAAGATTTGTGGGAGAATCTTCACACCCGGCTGCAATAGAACCCGTGGAGAATGATAATACAGAACATACAGGTTGGTCCCTGCGTGCTACAGAGTCTCCAAATGCTGGCTGGGGTCTGGAGGACATGGTCGAATAAACGTTCAAATGTTGAACATCATAAAATTTTGAATGATTTTGTTAAAATAATGACTAATTTCGTGATGTAAGCTCTTTAGAGCATTGGTTCATTAGTGGGTTTTGAGATGCAGGGTCAATTTATACTTAGCAGATAAATAGAACTCCCCGACATATGGGATATTTTTGTAAAATGACTAAGTATCTACTCGATAACTTATGTAATTGCATATGGAACTGAATATAATAGAATATATACTTGTATATAACAAGGATCCCAGGGTTTCTTACTGGTTCTTCCATGGGGGAGTTATTGAATCAGATTATTAATAAAATATGGTGGATATCCCACTTTTGCTTAAAAAAAAACAACAACATTAGTATTAAATTATTATTATTTATATTAGTATTGTATAATAGTAGTATTATATTATATTATATATATTTTATTATATTATATAAATTAGTACTATATTACTATTGTATAATAGTATAATATTAGTAATTTATATTTATTATTATTTATATTATAATAATAATACCTAGGAGAGAGAGAGAGAGAGAGAGAGAGAGAGATCCATTAGGAAGCCTAAGAGTACATCTTAGGGGACATAAGGTGTCTTACGGGGTCGTAGGACCCATTAATGACTCCTACGACTCCTTATGAACCCTTACAACCCCTTAGGAATCCTAAGAGTACATCTTAGGGGTTTTAAGGTGTCTTAAGGGGTCCTAGGACCCATTAATGGGTCCTACGACCAGTGAATAGGTCCTACAACCCCTTATGACACCTTACAACCCATTAGGAAGCCTAAGAGTACATCTTAGTGGTCGTAAGGTGTCTTAAGGGGTCCTAGGACCCATTAATGGGTCCTACTACCCCTTTTGACACCTTACAAACCATTAGAAAGCCTAAGAGTACATCTTAGGGGTCATAAGGTGTCTTAAGGGGTCCTAGCATCCATTAAGGGCTCCTACGAACTCTTATGACACCTTACGACCCATTAGGAAGCCTAAGAGTACAACTTAGGGGTCATAAGGGGTCCTTATGGTGTCCTAAGACACTTTAATATGTCCTATGACCCCTTGAGATACATTAACATGTACTAGTAACCCTAAGATGTATTCTTAGGGTTGCTAAGGGGTCCTAAGGTGTCTTAAGGGGTCCTAGGAGCCATTAAGGGGTCCTACGACCCCTTATGACACCTTTCAACCCATTAGAAAGCCTAAGAGTACTTCTTAGGGGTTGTAAGGTGTCTTAAGGGGTCTTAACATCCATTAATGGCTCCTAAGACAGAGTAATATGTCCTATAACCCATCAAAACCCATTAATGTGTACTAGGAAGCCTAAGATGTATTCTTAGGGTTCCTAAGGGGTCATAAGGTGTCTTAAGAGGTCCTAGGACCCATTAATGGGTCCTACAACCCCTTATGACACCTTACAACCCATTAGGAAGCCTAAAGTACATCTTCAGGGTTGTAAGGTGTCTTAAGGGGTCGTATGACCCATTAATGACTCCTACGACTCCTTATGAACCCTTACAACCCCTTAGGAAGCCTAAGAGTACATCTTAGGGGTTGTAAGGTGTTTTAATAGGTCCTAGGACCCATTAATGGCTCCTACAACCCCTTATGACACCTTACAACCCATTAGGAAGCCTAAGAGTACATCTTAGGGATCGTAAGGTGTCGTAGGACCAATTAATGGCTCCTACAACCCCTTATGACACCTTACGACCCATTAGGAAACCTAAGAGTACATCTTAGGGGTTGTAAGGTCTCTTAAGGGGTCCTAGGACCCATTAAGGGGTCCTACGACCCCTTATGACACCTTATGACACCTTATGACCTCTTAGAGAGCCTAAGAGTACATCTTAGGGGCCGTAATGTTTCTTAAGGGGTCCTATGACCCATTAATGGTCCTCCGACCCCTTATGACACCTTACAACACATTATAAAGCCTAAGAGTACATCATATGGGTCGTAAGGTATCTTAAGGGGTCATATAATCTATTAATGGCTCCTACAAACCCTTATGACAACTTACGACCCATTAGGATGCCTAAGTGTACATCTTAGGGGTTGTAAGGGGTCTTATGGTGTCCTAAGACACAATAATATGTCCTATGACCCCTTGACAATAATTAATGTGTACTAGGAACCCTAAGATTTTTTCTTAGGGTTCCTAAGGGGTTATAAGGTTTCTTAATGGGTCCTGCAACCCCTTATGATGCCTTACAACCCATTAGAAATCCTAAGAGTACATCTTAGGGGTCATAAGGTGTCTTAAGGGGTCCTAGCATCCATTAATGGCTCCTAAGACACAATAATATATCCTATGACCCCCTGAAACCCATTAATGTATACTAGAAACCCTAAGATGTATTCTTAGGGTTCCTAAGGGGTTGTAAGGTGTCTCAAGGGGTCCTAAGACCCATTAATGGGTCCTACCATTGCTTATGACACCTTACAACCCATTAGGAAGCCTAAGAGTACATCTTATGGGCCGTAAGGTGTTTTAAGGGGTCGTATGACCCATTAATGACTCCTACAACTTCTTATGAACCCTTACAACCCCTTAGGAAGCCTAAGAGTACATCTTAGGGGTTGTATGGTGTCTTAAGGGGTCCAAGGGCCATTAATGGGTCCTACAACCCCTTATGACACCTTACAACCCATTAGGAAGCCTAAGAGTACATATTAGGGGTCGTAAGGTGTCATAAGGGCTCTTAGGACCCATTAATGGGTCCTACAACCCCTTATGACACCTTACAACCCATTAGGAATCCTAAGAGTACATCTTGGGGGGTCATAAGCTATCATAAGGGGTCCTAGGACCCATTAATGTGTACTATGACCCCTTATGACACCTTATAATCCATTAGGAAGCCTAATAGTACATATTAGTGGTTGTAAGGTGTCTTAAGGGGTTGTAGGATGCATTAATGGGTCCTACAACCCCTTATAACACATTACAACCCATTAGAAAGCCCAAGAGTACATCTTAGGGGTCTTAAGGTGTCTTAAGGAATCCTAGGACCCATTAATGGGTCCTATGAACCCTTATGACACCTTAGACCCCAGAGAGAGAGAGAGAGAGAGAGAGAGATCCATTAGGAAGCCTAAGAGTACATCTTAGGGTAAGTAAGGTGTCTTAATGGGTTGTAGGACCCATTAATGACTTCTACAACTCCTTATAAAACCTTACAACCCCTTAGAAATTCTAAGAGTATATCTTAGGGGTCATAAGGTGTCTTAAGGGGTCCTAGGACCCATTAATGGGTCCTACAACCTATGAATGGGTCCTACAACCCCTTATGACACCTTACGACCCATTAGGAAGCCTAAGAGTACATCTTAATGGGTCCTACTACCCCTTATGACACCTTACAAACCATTAGAAATCCTAACAGTACATCTTAGGGGTCGTAAGGTGTCTTAAGGGGTCCTAGCATCCATCAATGGCTCCTATGAACTCTTATGACACCTTACGACCCATTAGGAAGCCTAAGAGTACATCTTAGGGGTCGTAAGGGGTCTTATGGTGTCTTAAGACACTGTAATATGTCCTATGACCCCTTGAGATTCATTAATGTGTACTAGTAACCCTAAGGTGTATTCTTAGGGTTCCTAAGGGGTCACAAGGTGTCTTAAGGGGTCCTAGGACCCATTAATGGGTCTTACAACACCTTATGACCCATTAGAAAGCTTAAGAGTACTTCCTACAGGTCGTAAGGTGTCTTAAGGGGTCTTAAAATCCATTAATGGCTCCTAAGATAGAGTAATATGTCCTATGACCTGTTGCGACCTATTAATGTGTACTAGGAATCCTAAGATGTATTCTTAGGGTTCCTAAGGGGTCTAAGGTGTCTTAAGGGGTCCTAGGACCCATTAATGGGTCCTACGACCCCTTATGACACCGTACAACCCATTAGAAAGTCTAAGAGTACATCTTTAGGGCTGTAAGGTGTCTTAAGGGGTCGTAGGACTCATTAATGACTCCTACGACTCCTTATGAACCCTTACAACCCCTTAGGAAGCCTAAGAGTACATCTTAGGGGTCATAAGGTGTTTTAACAGGTCTTAGGACCCCTTAATGGGTCCTACAACCCCTTAGGACACCTTACGACCCATTAGGAAGCCTAAAAGTACATCTTAGGGGTCGTAAGGTGTCTCAAGACCAATTGATGGCTCCTACGACCCATTATAACACCTTATGACCCAATAGGAAGCCTAAGAGTACATCTTAGGAAGGTCTCTTAAGGGGTCTGGTGATCTTTGATGACACCTTATGACCCATTAGAAAACCTAAGAGCACATCTTAGGGGTCGTAATGTTTCTTAAGGGGTCTTAGGACCCATTAATGGTCCTACGACCCCTTATGACACCTTACGACCCATTAAAAAGCCTAAGAGTACATCATAGGGGTTGTAAGGTATCTTAAGGGGTCATAGAATTTGTTAATGGCTCCTACAAACCCTTATGACACCTTATGACCCATTACGAAGCCTAAGAGTACATCTTAGGGGTGGTAAGAGGTCTTATGGTGTCCTAAGACACAATAATATGTCCTATGACCCCTTGAGAACCATTAATGTGTACTAGGAACACTAAGATGTATTTCTAAGGTTCCTAAGGGGTCGTAAGGTTTCTTAATGGGTCTGATGACCCCTTATGACACCTTACAACCCATTAGAAATCCTAAGAGTACATCTTAGGGGTTATAAAGTATCTTAAGGGGTCCTAGCGTCCATTAATGGCTCCTAAGACATAGTAATATATCCTATAACCCCTTGAAACCCATTAATGTATACTAGGAACCCTAAGATGTATTCTTAGGGTTCCTAAGGGGTTGTAAGGTGTCTTAAGGGGTCTTAAGACCCATCAATGGGTCCTACGACCGCTTATGACACCTAACGACCCATTACAAAGCCTAAGAGTACATATTAGGGGTTGTAAGGTGTCTTAAGGGGTCGTATGACCCATTAATTACTCGCACAACTCCTTATGAACCCTTACAACCCCTTAGGAAGCCTAAGAGTACATCTTTGGGGTCGTAAGGTGTCTTAAGGGGTCCAAGGACCATTAATGGGTCCTACGACCCCTTATGACACCTTACAACCCATTAGGAGGCCTAAGAGTACATCTTAGGGGTCGTAAGGTGTCATAAGGGGTCTTAGGACCCATTCATAGGTCCTACAACCCCTTATGACACCTTACAACCCATTAGGAAGCCTAAGAGTACATCTTGGGGATCATAAGGTGTCTTAAGGGGTCCTAGAACCCATTAATGGGTTCTACAACCCCTTTTGACACCTTATGACCCATTAGGAAGCCTAAGAGTACATCTTAGGGGTTGTAAGGTGTCTTAAGGGGTCTTACAACCCATTAATAGGTCCTATGACCCCTTATGACACATTACAACCCATTATGAAGCCTAGGAGTACATCTTAGGGGTTGTGAGGGGTCTTATGGTGTCCTAAGACACAATAATATGTCCTATGACCCCTTGAGACCCATTAATGTGTACTTGGAACCCTAAGATGTATTCTTAGGGTTCCTAAGGGGTTGTAAGGTGTCTTAATGGGTTCTACGACCCCTTATGACACCTTATGACCCATTATAAAGCCTAAGAGTACATCTTAGGGGTCGTAAGTTTTATTAAGGGGTCCTAGCATCCATTAATAGCTCCTAAGGCATAGTAATATGTCCTATGATTCCTTTAGACTTGTTAATGTGTACTAGGAACACTTAGATGTATTCTTAGGGTTCCTAAGGGGTTGTAAGGTGTCTTAAGAGGTCCTAGGACCCATTAATGGTCCTACAACCCCTTATGACACCTTATGACCCATTATGAAGCCTAAGAGTACATCTTAGTGGTCGTAAAGTGTCTTATGGGGTTGTAAGACCCATTAATGGGTCCTACTACCCCTTATGACACCTCATGACCCATTAGAAAGCCTAAGAGTACATCTTAGGGGTCTTAAGATGTCTTAAGGAAATGGGCAACCCATCAAGATACCAAGTACATCAAAGAAGATCAACTATGAAGTTCTACAACCTATAATGGTTTTCTAAATAACATGTGATTGTAATAGTCATAAAGAACTAATATGCATTGTAAGTGGACCAATAGTGTCCAAGAGTGTCAAGGACTGTTTATGGGTTACTAAGAGGTTCACAGTGTTTATAATAAGTCTCCAAGATGTTAGAAGACATTAGGAAGTTTATAGTTTATAAGTTTTACTTAGTTTTGAGTTGTTTTCATAGTTGAAAGATTTAGATTTTCAAACATAACGGTTACATTGTCTTTTAGTGGGAAACACATGCATAGGAGTCTTTTGGTATTCCTCTTCAAATGTAAATGCCAAGAAATGGTTGGAGTGGAAGAGGATTCAAGTCATTAAATGATAGTAGAGTCTATTTTTAGTGGAGAGGATGCTGAAATGTACAAATTATTCTTTGAGATGTAAATAAAGTTAAAATTTTCTGCAAGTCCAGTCTTGGTTTTTTATCACAAAAAATTAGGTGTTGTTGCGGGGGTCATATCTCCCAACTCAATGGTTGGATCTTTCTCATATTAGAGTATGTTTTAGAGAACCTAATTGTGCCCATCCTCATTGAAGGGATTTTGTAGATATTATTTTATTCAAAAGTCATTCATGCCAAAGTACGGGTCTATGCAGAGGGCAGGGACATGACAGTTTTGGATGAATTTTTAAGATGCATGCACTAGTGCTTAGTGCCTCTGCATCAGAGATCTCCTAGGTATTATTATTATAATATTAATAATAATTTTAATATCAAAAAATTAATATTATAAAAAATGATATCTATAACAATAATTAAAAACTAAAAAAAAATGAAAATAGCATGGAATGAAAAAGTTGGAAATTGTAAATGTTGAAATTTTAAATGGAAAGCAAAAATTTAGTAGCAAAAATATGATATCCGATTTGAAAACAAATATTCGATTTTAAATCCGATATCTGATTAGGCTTGTGCATTGGCTTTTTTTTTGGCCATGAGTACTGACACCCAGGCCTACTAAAAAGTCAACACACTTTTTAGCGCATTTTTGGATGAGTGAACAGAGAATTTTTTCACATCGCCACTTTTTGGCATACCATGATCCTGCACAAGCCCAGATGATTATATCATGTGTGAATTGAATTTGTATTGTGTACCTTGTGTCTAGTAAATTGAATGTTATCTATATTATTGATTTATATAGGATTGATTTGTATGTCATACATAGGGATTTTTCACGTAAGGATGTATTGGTTGCCCAATGTGTATGTGCATGCAATATTTTTATGTTGGTGTTACATCAAACATGAATAAACAAATTTGTACAATGTTCTTAGAGTGCTTGTGTACATTAGATTTTTTTAGCATTTGTCATTCTAATTTGTATAAAAGTGATTGATTCTATGAAGTTCATGTAAATTGGTTGAATGGTATGTACATGTCATTTATTTTTGTGCAAGTTATACTCAATAGCATGTACATAGGGCTTTTATTATTATTATTATACTTGTATAGTGTGATTGGTGTGCTAATGTGAATACGACATCGATATGTATGCAATTGACTTGTATATACATCATTATTTATATGAAATTCATGTAAAGCTTACATTACATGTGAATTTAATTTGTATGATGTATTTTATGTACTTTTCTATAGCAGATTAATGTTGCAATCACCCCTTGGTTGCTACTATTTTTTATTTACTTAATTCTAAACAATTAACTTAATCAACAAGCATATTTTTTCTAGCTTAGAAGTGTCAATTTTATTATTTCTTCAATCATCGTGGCGTGGCAACTTGACACCACAACTTGTGCTTACACTCAATGGTGGTTATCTCTTGATGTCGAGGTCGTCCCTAGATCTAGACTCATAGTTCACTCTTGATGTTTATACCGACACATCCCCTTTGGTAAATAGAGGCTTCATAGTTTACCTTTAATGTTGGAGTTAGATCCTTCTCTATTATATGTGATCCTTGATGTCTTTTAAATCTTGACTATCCATTAAGCATAATATATTAAGTTCAATTATAATATAACACTAAATATTTTCCATCAAGGGTTTTTTTCATTTCAAACATTAACAATTAGTAGTGTAAGAGTATACACAAATACTCAATATTCATGACACTAAGAAAGTTGATTTCATTGCTAACCCAAGGTTGGCGGTGAACTGGAAGGTGCTAGAAGAGGGTTAGGTGAAGATCAACTTTGAATTTGGAGTTGCAACAGGTAATTTATGGAGTGTATTAGTGAGATAATTAATGTCTTAAGAAGAAGAAAAATGAGTGACCTTATGGCTTCTCCAAATGGGGGCTTTGAAGAAGTGTTAGCACTTGCAAAATTTTTCTTGGTTCCAAGTTTTTTCCTCTTGTCTCTACAATTATTCATGGCCTTTGGCCTAAAGCCCTAAGTCCTGATTGTGTCAAAATTGGTTAAAACCCTAAACCCTTCAAGACTTGTTCTAAATTCATATTACCTTTCCAAGTCACTTAAGTCAAGTTTTAAGGCATGTGCACTTTTCTAGGCCTTTATCTCTTAATCTCGTTACCCCGACCAAATATTCTTTTCATTCAACGATCAAGAGCAGACCGTCGGCAAAGGTGATGTCATCTTTTTTATTTGGAGATTCAATGAGAGCCGTTGATATTTGTCTTTTCAAGTCATGATATTGTAGTTGGCGCTAAGTCTCAGAATGTAACCTGAGTCAAGGAATTTATTTAGAGATTTAGAGATAGATTTGTCTTTGAATCTCGTGATCTAACTATGGTCTTGGAAAGATTATCTTTCCTCTTTGGTCCTAGAATCTCAGAATGGCTCAAGGGTTAAGTTCTTTGTCTCGAGATTAAGTGAGGGTCGTAGATCTTGTTCTTTGCTTGGTTTCATCCAATGGCTTGCGCGTGATGTTCAGATGTTACCCAGGTTAATGTTTTTATCTAGTGACTTGGAGACTTTGTTAGTCGCGCAATCTTCAGTTTGGCCCAAGGTTAAGGCTGGGTTTGCAGTTTTCCTTTAGTCACGAGATCTCCAGATCAATTCAAGGTTAAGTTAAGGATCTCAAGATTAATCCTGAATCATTGATCGGGTTTCTTTTAAGTTATGATCGTGTGGCTGGCATGTAATCTCATGAAGAATTGATCAAGTACAGAAGGATTGCGAGACTTGGTGAGGATCATAGATTGGGATTGAGATGAGTGGCTGGCACTTAATATCACAATGAATTAATGATGTCATGATATGTCTGGAGATCTAGCATAGGTCATTGATCATGTTTTAATCTTGTGGTTGGCGTGTAAACTCTAAACAAACTCAAGGGTTAAAGAATCATTCAGAGACTTGGAGATCCCTTCATTCGTGTGATCTCTAGATAGACCTTGAGTAATGCATGGTTAAGTTTTGAGCCAAAGTCGAGTTGCACAGATGTGATCTGTACCATTGATTAAAGAAAGGATCTTCTAGTTCTCGTGTAATATTAAAATAAACTCCGGAGTTAGATTTTCATCCAGTGACTTAGATTTTCCTTTATTAATTGAATCTTGGGATAGACTACAGATAAGAACCTAAGTCAAGTTAGTCAAGCATGGGTTTCCTGAAATCAAATCTGAACCGTCAATGCAATGTTGATCTAAGGGCTTGTGCTAGATCTCTAGATAAACTCTGAAGTTAAGAAAAGTTCTCGCAACTTGGCGATTGCCTTTAGTTGTGTAATCTCAGAATGAACTAAGGTTGTAATCAAGTCAAGTAAAGTTAAAAGTGGGCCAACCAAGATCAAATCTGAATCATGGATGCAGTGTTGATCTTGTGGATGACACATAATTTCATAATATTTTTCTAATGTCATGGAAAGTCTCGAGATTCAGCGCAGGTCATTGATCTTGCTAAGTGCTTTCCTTAATCTTGTGGCGTGCGCTTAATATTGGAATGTGACTCAAGCTAAGTGGAATGTTCTCATGACTTGGTGATTCTCTTCAGTCGCGTGATCTCCAGATGAACCTAAGTTAGGATCAAGTTAATGTGAAGTTCTCAAGGATCAAATAAGAACCATTGATATGTCTTGAATCTAGTAGTGTGTGCATAATCTCCCAACATACCCAAAGTTAAAGAAAATGTTTAGCGACTTGGAGATTACAAAATCGCGCAATCTCCAGATAAAGTTAGGGTTAGAAGCTAGTCAGAGATAGGTTCAAGGCCAGGGATAAGGGATGAATTAAAATGCAGACAAGTCTTGATAGATTGTGTGGTTGGCATAAAGGCTCAAAAGGAAGTTTCATGAGATCTACTCATCAAGGCATTGCGCCTTGCTGCCACTTGTCTAATCTGATCGTCAACCTGGGTAACTTGAAGGCAATCCATGACTGTGTTTTAAACTTGTGATACAACTTGATCTTGACCGTCCAAATTATTGTTCGCACCACCTGTGACTGTTATAACTATAATTTAAATATTTGAATCTATTCTCAGAAGGTTTCATGGCAGCGGACTAAGATATTTGATCTCAGAGTTATTAATGACCAGATATGATCTTATGGATTGATTTGCATAGCTGTTGAAGACCAGAGGGATTGAAATATGATATGTGGAAATGCATTTATGTCCAGACTTGACATATATAATTTTATATCGGAGGATAAATGCTCCAAAAAAGACAAATATCTTCAGTTTCATCTCAAATTGGTTTTAGTAGGAAAACAATATCATGATATGTTAATAGGAGAATGCTTTTAGATGATAGCACCTTGGAAGGAAGTTGGGAAATCATGTGTAGAGATCCTCGTTCTGATAGGATTGATGGAGGAATCAAGAATTTGGTCATATTATTTTGGAATGATAATACACGTCCTTCATCAAACAGTAGAGATGTTATCAGACATATAATTTTAGCTAATCAATATGAATATCATACAAAACATTGGTTGGACACAACAGAACATGAAATGTATGTCATTTTATAGTTCAAATCTTAATATAAAGATTGGGCAAACAATGTTTGGAAAATTGAAGCCATATTATATCAGGACAAACAAAGTGTTTGAAACTTGTTGTTTTCGTTATCATATTGAATTTGATCTTCACTGTCATGTTTTTTGAAAGCTTGTAGAAGACACTTATGGTTTTGAAAATGATCCTCCTAGTAGAAGAAGTGAGTTCATCTCATCCATTTTATGTGACAAAAGAGATGATGCAGCTGGACAAATAAATTGCATAAAAGGAATATGTCA
>MU223381.1:729336-778121 GCA_018584345.1 Thuja plicata | reverse complement strand
TCATTCTGTAAGACATTTTATAACTCAGCACTAATCTCAGAGATTTTCCTTTTCAGAGTCGCCACCCAATAAATTGGGGTGAATGAATAACTATCAAGGGTTAGTATGACAACACAACTGGAATAAATTTAAACCTTAATATACCAGAGATGTCTGAAAATTTCTTCAAGACTTTACAATCTCTAATTCCCCAGCGGAGTCGCCACTTTGTTAGGGATTTTTCTTGTATGAACCACAATGCTTGAAATGTCTAATTGAACCTTGTACCTTCTACTTCTGATTCAGAGAAAAGAAAATCCTAATTGCTAAGGAATGGATAAGGTCCTTCTTCATTTTTGAGCTCCACAAATACTCAGGCAGGTTTTACCTTTAAAGATTGCTGTTAACACAGTATTAGTTGATGTGGACACTGATTTTTCATGTATCTTCACTGAACCAACTTATAAATCACCTTGTAAATGATCAAGCATAATCATATACAGGGGTTTTAACCATACAAATCATAATCTTAAATATGAAAAGAAACCAGTGATGCAAGGATTTCAATCCTTCTTCCTTTTCTTGTAGGAGGGATAACCTAGTTGATTCACTCTTCAAGGAATCAATACTATGGACTGTGTCCTGCTGACATAGGTCCTTAAACAAGTTTAGCTTGTATGTTCTTAGTAACAGAGTGTTTAAATTGATTTGGTTTTGATAACTTGGAATATCTGAGACACAGATAGATAATCAGACAATTTTCTGAACCAGTGCCTATCCTTTGGGCTGCAGAGTCAATAATAAGAAAAGAAATCACAAAAACAACATACACTGAACTGCCTTACAGCTCAAACAATTAGGATAGGTTTTCTTACAAACTATCTTGTTACCTCAAGACCACTATATCAGATCCTTAACAAAGTAGTATGCTCCTTGAAATCATTCACAACATTTAATCGTTTCCTTGAAATAAACTTGTAAACAATTAAATGGTTACCTTATAACCAGAGTGTTACTGAATACCTTATAAACTTTAACACAGAAAAGCATACATACCAAGTAAAGAGACAACAGTAGAAGAGAGTAAAATTGCACCGTATATTATTTATGTAATCCAGCTTGTCCATACATGAGAGATTACACAGCTCGAAAAGATAGATAAAAATCCAGAAGATTTGAATTCTGTATTCTATATTATCTCTTTTTCACAAAATGTTCCAAAAAATCCAAGACCCTTAACTATTACAAGTCTTATGATATATATATATTCTAGACCATCTTGGGATCCCTAAGGATGCAACAAGCTTCGGATGGTCTCAAAACCCTAACCCTAAAGATGTAAGAGAGACAAAAGAGAGAGAAGAGAAACGATGAAGTGACTGAGTCAAAAAGTAAAATTAGATATCTTTTGTTCTTCTCCCGAACTTGCGACTACAATCTGATTGTAGATGGTAGCTGGTGTAGTTATGTGAAGTCCTGGTAGTTGTTCTTGCCTGCTCATCTACATTTCTTTTTGAAATAACTGTCCATCATGTCCATGAACAGTGCAGCACCAAGTGTCACCTCATTCATCATCCAAAATCTCCTCCTCTGCCACATGTTTATTTTTCTTTGGCATTGTCATGACTTCCCATGCCTTTACCTCATCGTCTGTTGGCCAATTGAAATCTTGGGTACTCTGTATCTGCACTTTTTGTCTGTCCCATCTCACATCGGTGATGTTTTTGACAACAAGTAAGAACTTGTTGATATCTGTTTCAGCCTTGAATGCTTCATCCAGTATTAAATTAAAACCATCAACATCAACCTCAGTTCCCAAAAGAAAAGCTTCTTCACTAGGCATTTTGCTGTCAAACTCACCTCTCCAGGCATCTATTGTTTTCACCTGGTCATCTTCTCCTTTCAAGGCAGGAATAAACCTATTAAAATCAGCTGAGAAGAGACTCAACTTAGCCTCAATTTGGTTCAATTTTCCTTTGAAGAATGAGAGAGAAACATTTACCCTTTTGATCTCATCTTCTACCTTTGTCACAATTTGAGGAAAGTCTGCCCTTATGTCCTGCAATGATGACAATTTATCAAATAGACTAGCCCTGGCAGACCACTTTGTGAAGTAGGGGTTTAAAATCAGAAGATACCTTAGTACTTCAGCATGCAATATACGCAATTTGTTATAAGTATTAATTACAACATCATCTTTTTCTTTGAGGATCTCAATCCTATGTTGTAATATGCCTCTTAATGCCTTCAATGCTATAGCATTCCCCTTTTCTTCATCTACTTTTTGTTCTACAGCCTCTTCTGATCTAGGCTTATCTTCAATTTGCACAGGTGGTGGTTGGGCAGGCACATATACTACCTCTGGTTTTGCCTCTAATGCATCAGTTAATACATTTATCATTTGATCTCTTTGGTATAGCTGTATGTGGCACATATCTCTATCTTTAGATAGTGCACTTGTTTCTTCTAACAGAGATGTATACCTTTCAGACAACTGCTTTATCTTGTCCTCATTTAACTGAGCCCAGTGTATCATAATTTGAGAAATCTCTAAGTCCCCTGTGTTTGTACTGACCACACCATCTGGTTCCCCACCATATTCTCTTGAATTTTTACCAATTGGGGCTTTTGCTCTTTAGGACTCAGGTTCCACATTGCAAAAGCTTGTGACTTTGGGTCATACCCAAATCCCTTGATCATTTATCCAATTTGGACTTCACTGACCATTTTAAGGTCAGGCTGCTTCCTGATTTGATCTATGAAAAATGCAGATGCCAAATCCTAGCCTTCAGCTAACAAGATACCACTTCTCAATACCAACTTCCTGGCATCCTCAGGAGAAATGTCTTCAATTTCAGGATCATAAGTTTGCAGGGCCACAAGAGCTTCATTGGTAATTGTCTCCTTCCCATCCACAAGTAATTGGGACTTCAACTTCTCTTCTTTGTGCCATCTAAGGAAATCCTTAAACTCCCCAGTCTTTACAAAATTATCATCATCCAGGAACTTCTGCTGGTTAAGCATTATTTCATCCACACATGTCCTTAGTGGAAGATCAACTTTATCTTCTGGATCAGGCATTTGTTTCTTGCCTTGTCTAATTGCCTTCCTCAGGTTATGATCGTATAACCTAGTGCCTGGTATCAAGGCCTTAACCTTGTCCTTTTTCTTATTCTGTCCCTCTAACCATTGCCATGAAGCCCTCTGGGTCAATATATCTGTAAGGGGCTGCCCCCATTCTGAATTTTTCTAGCCATTGACTCATTTCATCCATGGCATTTTTACCTATTGTAAAATTTGCAATTCTGAATTGCCGAGGGGTTATGGTCCCCTTCTTATGAGGTGCAAAGTGTTCATTATCAGTTAACATCAGCTGCCAGATGAATTCCATGGCAGCAACTCTCATTGGCACATAATAAGGCAAAATATGGGGAGGGTGAATGCACCCAAATACTCTGAATATGGTGAAATTCTCCTCTAAAAAGAAGTCACCCCAGTTATGGTTTCCAGGCCAATTTTCTAGATACTCACAAGGCCTAAGAAACTATATGACCTTTAAGGGAATTCTGGTCCTGCTTATTCCCAGACTTTTTACTATTGGATATACAATCCAATTCTTGAAGGCACAAAAGTCACAATCTCTGGAAGTATAGTTCCAAACCCTAACCCAGAACTGGACAGGATTTGGCTGTGCTTGAAAGAATCTTTGAGGAGATAAATTGTTGGGGTCCATGATTGCAAAGTTATAATACAAGAGAAGGTGCATTAAGACTGAATAATGCAAGAAATTTGGTTCCTTCTCCTTAGGGTCTTTCAATTTCTTCTGAGTTGCAATAAAACCCTCATGCATCTCATCAATTATATGATGAATATAGTCATAAATGGTTCTTGAATGCACCTCTTGTAGGTCCAAGACCATCATTAGGATACCATGACCTATTCTTTCTGCATCTCCATCTATCCCTAGTACTCTACAAAGGGCATAGGCATTGTACTTGATATAAAAGTGCAGGTCCTTGTAATAATATGGGTAAGGTTCAGCCTTAGGACCTACATGATCTCTTAATTCCTTTGGCATGTGCTTCTTCAACAAGCTCCTCGCAACACCAGGCTTGACACTATATTTTTTTTCCTATTTCTTCATGTCAGTTTTGGTAGACATGGTGCTGAATAAGCCAAATGCTTGCATGAAAGAATTTCTATTCAATATCAGCAAGGCAGTGCCATCATCTCTCTTAATGGTCTTTGTAAGGGCATCATAATGATTTTCCAGGTCCAAAAATAGGTCAACATCTAGGAACACATCAGGCACTAATAACCTACCCAGACCAGATGTCCAAGGGTTTGAAATAGGGATAAACTTATCAGAATTTTTATAAAAGTATGTAAAAAGAGAATAACCTGTCGTGCCCGGGGTTGCAGCATCTCTGATGTTCATGAAGTCATCTTTAAACACTCCTGCATCAATCTTCCTATTCTGTGTTGAACCT
Source organism: Thuja plicata (assembly GCA_018584345.1). NCBI lineage: Eukaryota > Viridiplantae > Streptophyta > Pinopsida > Cupressales > Cupressaceae > Thuja > Thuja plicata. The sequence goes on along the minus strand of MU223381.1, from coordinate 773,652 downwards.
GGTAGCAGCTAGAGAAATTTTTCTGAATAGCTAGGTTTTCCTTTCTGCTCCTCTCCACTGCCTCCACTTGTAGAAGCAACGCTCACAGCTCTACTCATCTTTGTGACAGCTTGAAATTCTTTGTTTGAACTGATATTGAAACAAATCTATTCTTCAATATCAGCTATCTGTCCTGAACACAATTCTCTGCAACTTCAGAAATTTCTAATCACCTTTGAAATACCGCAACTGCTTCTGAATATCACCTTTTACTGAAAAATAAGCAACTCAGCTCTGAAAACTTGAAAGCACGGTGAATAAGAATGAATGCACAATCATCTGTTTATAACCATTTCAATTCAGAGTACATAGCTCATAATTCAGAAACGTCAATTCTGCCATTAAGTTACCATGCCATGAGCTTTCAAAAGCCTAGCTGTAGTTGCACGAAGTTGATAGGAAATCAAATTTCAAATTATGAATCCTTGGCGCAATCATAAAACGTTTAAGACATCTGACATGTCATCTTTTGATTAGTTCTTTGTCAAACATCTCAGCTACCTTTTGTGCACAGTAATCAAAATTCAAGTATCTGATTGGCCGCTGAGAGATCTTCTCTATCATGTCATCCACTTACCACCGCATTTTAGATCTCAAGATCTGGCGACCTCGCGACTGCAGGAAGTCTCTTTGTCGCGAGCACTTTTCCTTAACCATGGTTTGATCTCTAGACCTGGTGACAAAGCACGTTCTTTACCTTGGCTGACCCAAGTCCATCTGGTGATCAAGCGACAATAGTGAAATCAAAGTCGCATGGAGTTAACCCTAACTCAGCATTCTTCTCCAGACTTGGCGACAAACTGTTTATCATTAATCTCCATAGTTATTGCTAAGTCACTGGATGCTCATATTCTTTCTTAAGACCACACGACAACCTTAGTCGCTGAGTCGGGAGATAACTTTAACTTGACCTTAACATATAGCACGTGCCTTTATTCCGTTTAGAGCGACTTTGCGACATACCCTAATCGCCAAGTCGGGAGGACCTTTTCCTTGGTGCACTTTTATCTCCAGACATCGCAACCACCATTAGATCCTTTCATTCTTTTATCGAACGGTTTTCGTGTGATCGCTTAATATTTATACATACCCTTAAGTTATCTAGAGACAATGCGACTAAAGGAAAAAATACCTTAGTCTCTTAATCGCTTGATTCATTTCCTCCTTCTCGCGACCTCCCGACAACCATTTACCTTATGACAGATGTCATCTATTCTTTTGTCCACTCAATGCATACTGGAAAGCTGAGTCATCGCCCTGCTCTGGCGACATCCCGACTGAGGGAAATCACTAACATTAGATAGTTAGTCGCGTAGTCTAGGCTGTTATCCCTTAACTGTCATTTGATCTCGAGACCATGTGACTGAAGAAATACATAACTGTTTGCCATGGCCTGATCTAGCGATTACGCGACATGAAGTGAATCGCGAAGTCTGATAACATTACTTTGACTTTTTGACTTCTCTCGCAATCACGTGATTGAGCAGTGGGTCCCATTTCTTTCAAAGCTTATAAAATAAATTTCATGCGACTACCCGACTAATAAGATATCGTTAAGTCTCGAGACACATAAGGAATATTCTATTTCGTAATGAGACTACGCGACATAAGGCAAAAGCGAAGTCAGGAGAACATTTAGCATATTCATTCTGGGTAACGCGATTGGGTGACCTAACTTAAAGCACATGTCTTAAGTGATTGAAAAAGGTAACAATGAAACATAAAGACATGGCATAGGGTTTTCAAATGCATCGTTTTAACACTTGGATACTAGGGTTTTTCAGGGTTTTAGCCATTTTGGCAAGGTTTAAGCATGAAAACCTAAAAATTTTCAGGGGGCAAGACAAGAAACAAGGCGAAGTAGCAAAAACAAGAAATAAAACCAACACAACTCTGATGACATCTCTAACTGAATGTGCTGGGATACTCTACATGTCTATAATATAAGAATAGGTTTGTAGGAGATCCTCCAAAAATTAAAGTGCCACATCCAAATGACAATGATGGCTAGACAGTGCTCGTATCTCTCCAGGTGGAGGAAGATTGAAAGATCTATATGTCTCATCACTAACCCCTGTAGCAGTACTATATGAAGCCTTAGTGGACGATCTGCCTCAACTCGGTCTAGTCAAAATATATCTGCTCACTGTATCTAAAGTGATGGAGGTGGCTGCAGATGTGATCTCACCTATCCTATCCACTAATCCCCTCTGGGAAGCAATGACCACTCTATCTATAGTAGTAGCCATCGCCAGTGCCACTGCCAGAGTCCTGTGCCCAACTATCTCTCTATGACTATGTACAACCCGATCAGCCCTACAATACTGATCACGGTCGGCAAATCTACCATGCCCCTGACTGTAATATCCAGGTAGATCTAAATAGTTGACCCTAAGTCCCAAATGGAACTCAGCGTACAACTGCTGTGCAAAATATAATGGAATCTGGTCGTTATTTGGATAATGACCCTGTGCTGCAAGAAAATAGGGGTATATCATGCATGCAATCTGAGGAATCCTACACTGTGTAACCTGATAATCCCTCACAAAATGGGAAGACCTCTCGTTTGATGATTTCCTTGGGGACACAGTTCTGGATCGTCTCCAAGGAAACATCACTCGATACCTCAGCTCTCAACTCTCGAAAAATAGTATCTATGACCTATGGCGTGAAAGAAGAATGTGATCTCAACCTAGTAGTCATGTCCTCTAAACTCCTCAATATATTGGCACAAATATCTCTATATATGTAATCTGACCCAGACATGTAGATGTTCTCTCTAAGTTTATCCATCTCTATTTGGGCTGTCAGAAAAATACTTGCCAGATCAGGAGTGCGATGTGCATCCTGATCTAGTACATCATGTGCAGGTGCATCTTGGGTGGCCATATAGATGTAACATACATGTTCATGAAAGCTAAATGTTAACAATTAAGTACTTGATTAAACATGTTATAATTGCATGTAAAATGGAAACAAATATAGATGAATATATAAAATTATAACTTTCTTACTTGGGGTCCTATTAGGTCTTAAGGGTCCTATTACCTATCTTAAGGGTCCTTGGACATGTACTAAGGGGTATTAATAGGTCATATTAGGTTAAGGTTACATGAAATAGGGTCAATATGTTTAACCTGATTCAATATATGGTTAATGTTTCATGTTAGGGTTAAAATGTTAAGTTTATGTTTTAGTTTCATGTTATTGTTAATTTGTTAGAGTTTTGAATGTTAAGGTTCAATATAGTTAGGGTTTCATGTTAAAGGGTTCAATATGGTTAAGGTTTCATGTTAGGGTTTCATATGGTTAAAAGGTTTCATGTTCGGTCCATAAATTCATATGGTTAAGGTTTCATGTTAGGGTTCAATACATGGTTAAGGTTTCATGTTTAACCTGATTCAATATGGTTAAGGTTTCATGTTAGGGTTAAAATGTTAAGTTTATGTTTATTTATGTTTCAGTTTCATGTTAGGTCCTTAATTTGTTATCTGTTTCATGTTACCTAGTTTCATGTTAGGGTTTCATATCTAGTTAAGGTTTTATGTTAGGGTTTGATATGGTTACTTGGTTTTATGTTAGGACCTTTCATAACATTACGTGACCTTAATTTGTTAGAGTTTCATGTTAGGGTTTCATATGGTTAGGGTTTCATATCTAGTTAAGGTTTTATGTTAGGGTTCAATATGGTTAAGGATTTATGTTACAATTTCATGTAACCTAGTTCAATATGGTTAAGGTTTCATGTTCTAAGGTTAATACACAATGTAATTTATATGTTGATTTATGTTTCAGTTTCATGTCTAGGGTTAATTTTTTAGAGTTTCATGTGTTAGGGTTCAATATGGTTTAATGGTTTCATGTACATTACCTTTCATGAACTAGGACTAATGTTATCTAGTTTATGTCAAGATTTATGTTTCAGTTTCATGTTAGGACCTTAATTTGTTAGAGTTTCATGCTAGGGTTTCACATGGTTCTAGGGTTTAATATCTAGTTAAGGTTTTATGTTAGGGTTCAATATGGTTAAGGTTTTATATTAGGGTTTCATGTAACCTGGTTTGAAATATGGTTAAGGTTTCATTTTAGGATTAATGAACTACAATTTATGTTGATTTATGTTTCAGTTTCATGTCTAGGGTTAATTTGTTAGAGTTTCATGTTAGGGTTCAATATGGTTTTAAGGTTTCATGTTAGGGTTCAATATGATTACTTGGATCATAGATAATAGAACTTAAGGGTCCCGGGTATAGATTAACTTGAGTTATAATAGGTCACATGTCCTCCTATGTTTTAAAGGGTCGTACTTGGGTTCTTAAAAAGGTTTAAATGTCATTGTAGCCTCTAAGTGTCTTAAAATGTACAAGTGGGTCCTCTAAGTGTCTTAAAACATGTACTAGGACATACATTCTAAGGCATGTAATAGTTTAACATCTAACTCTACATGAATAATGTACATATACATACATATAAAGTTTTAAAACATATACATGTAAATAATTAAATAGAGAGAGAGAGAGAGAGAGAGAGAGAGAGAGAGAGAGAGAGAGAGAGAGAGAGAGAGAGAGAGAGAGAGATTCCTAATAAATTTACTAACTTTAAAAATAATTTAAAAACAAATAAATTTTTAATTTCTAACATTTTGTACTATATGGTTTTCTATCATTTTCTAACACATGTACTAAGTTACAATTTTTATAACATTTGCTAACATTCTAATTACAGTTTTCTAATTATAACTAAGTTATAATTTTCTAATATTTTCTAATGTTTACTAAGTTATAATTTTCTAATATTTTCTAATGTATACTAAAATTTACAATTTTCTAATTTGACTAAGTTACAATTTTCTAATATTTTCTAATGTACATACTAAAATTTACAATTTTCTAATTTTACTAAGTTACAATTTTATAATATTTTCTAATGTTTACTAAGTTACAATTTTATAATATTTTCTAATGTATATTAAACTTTACAATTTTCTAATATATACTAAGTTATGTAATTTTCTAATATTTTTTAATGTATACTAAGTTACAATTTGCTAATATTTTCTAATGTATACTAAGTTACAAATTTCTAACATTTGCAAACATAGATATACTATGATTTTTTGATGTTTTCTAATATATTCTAACATTTTACTATGATTTTCTAACATACTACTATAATTTTCTAACGTATTCTAAAATTCAACTATCATTTTCTAACATTTCTACAAACTAAATAGTATTTAAAACAAATAATTAACTAAAATAAATATAAAACATACAATTTACAATAAAAATGAGAAAAAGGTGTGTACCTGGTACTAGTAACAATCACAAGAGGTCGAAGAATCTCGGGAGTTGCTGACGTCGTACTAGTCGTCATTGCTTCGCTCTAAGCCCCAGGTCCACAAAATCCAGAAAAGTGAATAGTAAAAATGAAAAGAGTAGTCAGAATTTATATAAATTTTGGCGAAAAAAAGCTTCGCGCAAAGTACCCTGCGTGGGGTACTTCGAGTGAAGTCACCCACGCAGGGTACTTCGCGCGAAGGCTATCAGTCACTTCGCGGGAAGCCATAATTTTTTTTTTGGAGCAAGTTCGAAATCCTTCATCCCAAAAAGTGGGACACACTATTGTGAGATTACCCACAGCGTAGGTCATTGATCTTGCTAATTACTTGCCTTAATTTTTTGGTGTGCGCTTAATCTTAGAATGTGACTTGAGTTAAGTGGAATGTTCTCGCGACTTGGCGATTCTCTTCAGTCACATGATCTCCACATGAACTTGAGTCAGGATCAAGTTAATGTGAAGTTTCCAAGGATCAGATTAGAACCGTTGATATTCCTTGAATCTAGTGGTGTGTGCGTAATCTCCCAACATACCCAGAGTTAAAGAAAATGTTTAGCAACTTGGAGATTACACAATCACACAATTTCTAGATAAAGTCAGGGTTAGAAGCTAGTCAGAGACACGTTAAAGGCTGAGGATAAGGGATGAACTAAAATATAGGCAGGTCTTGATAGGTTGTGTGGCTGGTGTAAAGGCTCAAAAGGAAGTTGAACGAGATCTAATCATCAAGACATTGCGCCTTGTTGCCACCTGTCTAATCTGATCGTCAGCCTGGGTAACTTGAAGGCAATCCATGACTGTGTTTTAAACTTGTGATACAACTTGATCTCGACCGTCCAAATTATTGTTCATGCCACCTGTGACCATTATAAATATAATTTAAATATTTGAATATATTATCAAAAGGTTTCATGGCTGTGGACTCACATATTTGATCTCAGAGTTATTAATGACCAAATTTTATCTTATGGATCGATTTGCACAACTGTTGAAGACCAGAGGGATTGAAATCTGATATGTGGAAATGCATTTATGTCTAGACTTGACATATATAATTTTATATTAGAGGATAAATGCTATTAGCGGTGCTTGGTAATTTCTGCATTTATGTGAGCTACTTTCAGAGTCATGCTTGAGAATTCTTCAACTTCAGGGTACTGCACTCACATCTATGGATTAGGGAAAATTGATTGTAGATTAGATTTGCACAGATTGAAGAGAAGAGATAGGGTTTCAACGTGATAAAAAAATTAGATGCTTGACTTTATTGTTTGTAACCCTAACCCTAAATGGTCTGAAGCTTGTAGCATTCTTGTTCCTATAAAAGAATATTCAAGACCATTTAGTAAGGGCTAGAGAATTGGGAAAGTAAAGGCACTAGGCTTATACTTGTTTCTAGTCTAGGATATAAAAAATTTATTTTAGATTGTATTGAGATAGAATAAAAAAGATTATGATCTTTTGCATATTATTGAGCTATGTATTTCCTTGTCATGTTGTTGCAGAAGCAAGACTTCATCATACTTAATATAAGTATTCTCAGGTTTTAAGTCTCTCCTCTGTGATATCTCTATGAGTTGTAAGTTTTTTGGGTTACTATATAAGTATTGCTTATACATATGTGTAATCCATAAGTCTTTGATCTTGGATAAAATTAAAATGGTTTGGATATTACATTGATTCTATCTGGTTATCTACTAAGGATCTTGTAGTTTGTGATCTGAGATATTTATGTTTATGGCTTTGAATCTTTACCAATAGGTTGTTTTAGTTGCAGTATTGTATTTAGGAATTTACCCAATGGACAAGGCACTGATCTAAAGGAAGTATTATCTATGGAGATATAAGTCTGAGTTGTTTAGTTATGTTCTGTCCCACAAAATTTAAATCAAACTCAGTACCAAATTTATTTACATTTACATTTGTTCTTCTTATCACATCGATGGTAGTGGAGAGTCAATGAATGCTAGGTTGGAATTTAGTGCAGAGGGAAGTCTTGTCCCTAAAGTTGGTCTAGTTGTCTTGCAGAGCTTTCATACTTGGAGCTAACCACTCCTAATATCAGTCTCAAGGCATATTGGTAGCTTTAAATAGCATAAACATTTTCAAACACCAACAAGTGGCAACATATATCTCTTGGTATTCTATTATTGATTACATTTAATGCAATTTTTTTATCTTACATGAATATGCACCCAAGTTGAATGGAAAGTATTAGAGCCAAAACTTATGCCCTCCCAACTTTTGCGAAAGCAATTTGAGGGTTGTGATTGTTTGGAATGAAGAGTTTTTTCTTATGCCTTGTTTGGATATTTTGGAGCTATTTCCATTCTATAAATTCAACTCTTTGGATGTAGAGAGTTCAACAAAGAATAATTGAATGTAGAGTTTATTTATGACTACAAGGTTAGGTAGGAGTCAAAAGGAGGTTTTTATAGGTACACGTGTGTTGCTATGGTAAAGGAAAGGAGGACAATATAAGTGAATGTATTGTAATCACATTTATTATTGATAATTTATACTTAACCTCTCTTCTTGCTGGATTTTTACCTTGTAAAGATTTCTCTATGTAAATCTTGTGTGGTGTGACTGTTAGGATTGGATTATACTGAGGGGGCGGGGGGGGGGGGGGGGGGGGGTGAATCAGTATAATAATACTTTAAATAAATTCTTCTTTCACTTAAACTTTAATCATACATTTGTATTAAAGTAGAGAACATAAGTAAATGACACAGTACTCATAAAACCATATTTGTTTACGAGGAAACCCTGGCCAAGGGAAAACCTCGGTGGGAATGATACCCACAAGCATGCACTAAAGTATAGTGTCCCTGTAAGGAGACCTAGCCCTATTAGGAGCTGAATATTACATAGTACATTTCCTTGTTAGAGGAATAAAAACCCTGTTAAAGGTTCACAACACCATGTTAGGGGCCTCTGAGCTTACAACTCTTACAATTCAATTCAGTTACAAAAAGTTCTTAGTCATGAACATAACAAGCATCATTAATGCTTTGATAGTTCATTTATAGTTCTTCAATAATATCTATCTTTCTCTACTTTTCCATTCACACATCTGCTCTCCTAGATAACTATTACTTAACTACATTCAATCTTTACCAAAAAGATCTTGCATATATATCTCTCAACTTTACAAAGTCGACTCTCAGTATGAATAATACAAATAATACTAAGTCGGCCTTCAATACAAAATACATTTAATAAAGTAAACATTAAATGCCTAGGCGGTGCTCTTTCATAGTGAATGTTCAGGCTATCAACAACCAAAATACAACTTTGATTTCCTGGAGTCCAAGTTATACTCCCTCAATCTTCGCTACTGTCCAACTGCTCTTTATCACTATTCTTCTGCAGTCTGTCTGTCTTCAAATCCTTCTAACTCATCGTAGACTTAACCAAATCCAAATCAATCTTAGGTGAAGGTCAAAAATACTCCATACTATCTTCGTCTATTCTCTCTTACCCTAATTCATCAATCTTTTTCTTCAACATCAAAAGTAATTATGTATCTCTGCTACTATACTTAGTCAATTTTGAAGCATCAAAACTTATCTTCAATGTAGTCGAAGTTAAACCCATATGTGTTGCCATAAATGAAAACCAAAAAGTGAATCATATTTACCAAAGTTGATGACTTTCCAACAATCTCTCCCTTTGGCATTGATGGCAACACTTAACAAAAAATGACTAAGTGTTCCAACCAATCAAAACTGTCTCTTCTTCTCCTTATCTCTTCTCCATATCTCTCTCTCTCTCTCTCTCTCTCTCCCTCTCTCTCTCTCTCTCTCTCTCTCTCTCTCTCTCTCTCTCTCTCTCTCTCTCTCTCTCTCTCTCTCTCTCTCTCTCTCTCTCTCTCTCTCTCTCTCTCTTTCTTTTTTTAATATTATACATTTTTATTTTTCTTCTTCTCTATTCATTTTTTCTTCTCTTCTCCCCCTTTGACAACAATGACAAAGGTGCAAAAAAACAATAACTTTAGTTCTTTCTTACCAATTTCACAATATCCTGAAAATAGTCTTCCAAAAGCTTCACTTCTGTGCTCCAAGTCTTGAACAATGTCTGACTGATGTGAATCAAACCATTCATTGCAAATGATGTAGTTTTAGCCTCTTTCAATTCTATGGGTAAACCTTTAGTTAATGAATCCATAACTTTCTCCAAATCTGAGAGATGAGCTTCAAGTATGGATAACTTCAGAGTGACAAAGCTCCTCAACAAATTAAATCTTTTCAATACTATCTCTTTTTCATTTTACAAAACACTGAGTTTGGCCAATATTCTTGTAACTTATGTGTCTATTTCTATTGTGGTCTATGAAGATGTTCCACAACCATCTATCAAATTGTTCAGAGTAGCCCTTTCCTTAGTAATAATATCCTCAACATTCTGAACATGTCTAATTGGATTCATGCAATAGCTAAACATTCTTCTTCCATGCCCAATGTAGCTCTTTGCAGTTGTCAAATAAGTTTTTATAATCCCTAAGTCCCATGTGATGGACTTGTAGACTTCTGTCATCTTCTTCTTTGAATATGTCTTCTCTGCCTTCTCCTCTACAATCTTTAGCAAATTTTCATAGTGTCCATCAAACTCATCAAGTGTAATTTTCAAGTTCTCAATTTCATCTTTGTGCTAGAAAGCTATAGGTACTGGAAGAAATTTATTCATAGTATCAATAGCTCTAGTAATTAGTTTTTCCTTCTTGTCTCTTTTCTGTTCAGATCTATCCTTGGCTTTGTTTAATACAGTAAATGCCAGTTTTACCAATTCAACTTCATCCATGCTATCCACATTTATGTCACTGCTTGCCAACAATGAAATAGATGGTGAGTTTACCTCTTTATTTTCATCTTCTTTCTATTATATCATCTATTCATCATCCTTTTTTTCTCAACTTCCTCTTTCTGTTATGTTTCATCTGCAATAGAGGTGTCCAAATTTCCTACAAAGGGGTCCTTCTCATCTTATGAGGGGTCAAGGGTCACTGCCACACCAGAGACATGGAAATATGGTGGAGGGTCCACTTCACTCTTCTCTATGGATATCTCAGTCTCCTTTGATCTTTCACCTATTCCCAATTGTGTGGGCGATGTAGTTTTAGGAGGTGAGGGCCTGCTAGAGTTAGAACTCATCAGAATCTTCTCTAATGCCTTCTGAGTTTCCTCAGTCACTTCATCATACTTCCTCACCATTATTTTCAATAGTCTGACCTTGGTTCTTAACAGAGGTTTCAATTCTTTGAATATACTATCCTTCTCTTGTACTGATAATACATGCAACATGTTATCAATTTCCTTATTTCTGATCTGATCATCCTCAATCTGTGCCAAGTGTTTTCTGCTCTCCGATTTTTCATAAAGGTTTGTAGGTATGCTTCCTTCAATTTCTAAAAGAGTCTTCTTAAATGTAAGAAAATTCTCTATCACAATGTCTTCTATCTTCAGCTTATCTGATTCATCATACCTATTATAGTATTTGTCAATTGTAACCAATTTACCTTGCTCTAGTGCTCTTTTTTCAAGCATCTTCATGTTTGGTTTCCAAATGTGTTTTACTATTTTCTTCTCTTCTCCTATCGTGGTTTTCACTTCAGATGATTTAGAATTACTTGATCTTGTAACTCTAGGAGTGACATCCTTTGCTTGCTCTGTTTGCTATTGTGGAGGAGGTGGACTATCTACCATAACTACCTTAGGAGTGGGAGGGGCATCAGTGCTTACACTTTCTACTCTAGGAGATCTCTCTGCCATCTTCTTCTTGAATTCTTTCAATTCTTCTTCTATTAGTCTAGATTTTACACCACAATCATGAATAAGGTTAGCAATTTTCCTTTTCCTCTGTGCTCTAGACTATTCCTCTTTCACCTTTGCTGATTTTGCTTCATAGGTTCCCCATATTTCTTCTGTTGTATCAACTTCTAATGCAAGAATATGTTCTACTTGCATGGTGAGTACTTCAGAACTCACTTCATAGCCCATGGGGTAACACCATTTCATTCTAGGTGTAACTGCTTCAAAACATACACAATCGATTTCAACCATGAAACAAATTGTATGCTTGTACTTTTCCACAATGTCCTCATGCAACCTATATCTTGTCTTCATCTATTTCTATAGAATTTTGATCATAGCAAATAGTTCTCCATCTACCCAAGTAGTATTCTGCATTTTGTAACTCTGTGAAATCAGTATGCCAGTGGGTACTCCAGACTTCCAACCACTAGGATATAAACTAGGAAACTTGTGTTCAATATGAATGACCATATGCATCAACAATGAACCAAATCTGAAATTTTTAGTTCTATCCTTCTTTACTAGCTTCACATTCTCCAGAAATTGTTGAGCCAGAAATTCACATAGGTTATATTTTATTTTTTCCTTCACCATTCTCCATGCCATCATGATTACTCCATCAGATACTGAATTAGGTCTACTACTGTAGTAGAATTTGTAGCTGATTATCATGGTAATCAATCTCACATCTTGCTGAAAGATATCATTTACTGTCATTGCCCTTCTGTCCTATTTAGAATGTGTTAGGGTTTCAACTTCTTTCTTCACATGCTTCTCTGCAATAGGTATAACTCTAGTGTTGTCTAAGCCAGTGATCTCATGAATTAGGTTACTACAAATTTTCATAGGTTGGTCACGAATCCATATGAATTGATCATGAACCCTTCTCATCAATATCTTAAACCATTCATTTTTATCAAATTCGCACAAATCCATAACCTTCATTATGCTCAACTAACTAATGTGTTTGAATTCATCTTTCATGATTCCTTTATTAGTCATATTTTCCATTTCAGTGAGTATTTCATTGTCTCCCAATGTATCATACTTACAATGTATGTAAGCCCTAATGTCTTCTATGTGCAATACACCATGTGGGGTTTATGAAAATGCTCCTTCTAGATCCTCTTCACAAGACTTATACAGATGTTTCTTTAATTTTTATCTAGGATGATCAAAAACATAAAAAATGAGGGGTGCATCCATAGTTAGATGATGTAGAATACATTTCTTTCGCTGAAATCCGAGTGTTATGCTCCAATCGATCACACACGGAAAATGTAGAATAGTCTGAATGCTTATGCTCTCTGATCTCCTTAGCTCACTCTTTGTCAAATGGTGAATAGATAGGTCATCAAACAGTGATTTATACAAGTTAGGTTATAACTTTCATTTTCACTTTATACTGTCTAGTCGGCTGCTAGATCTCGCGAACACAATATACAAGTCGGTTGATGGTGCACTCTTAGGTATATAATCCATGATGTCAACTTAGTTCATACATAGGTTTGCATGAGCTCAATCTGCCAATTTTGGGGTAGGATAAATTTTGATGTCTATATCCAATGCTCCCCCTAAGGCCATGATCAGCCAATTAGGTTGATTCCTATCTTGCTACCTTCAGGAGAAGATCCAATAGCATCAACTGACTCTCCCTGAACTGATGTCTCACTAGCTTCTTTAATCTTCCATATCTTACCATTGTTTCTATCTTCTACTTTCTTAAAATAGTTCTCAAAATCACTCTTCACATCTGCAATACTCTTGCCAGTATCATTTCCATTCTTCTGTGAATTCATAGGAGGTGGTGTTCTTATGTTATCTACTCCATTATACCTACAAAAATTTGCTATATTTCCTGGATTATTGCATTTGTAACATATAGGAGGTCTTCTTTCTTGATTAACTTGTAACTTAGAGTACTTTGAAATGTGTCCAATGTTATTACATTTGTAGCATGTAGGTTTCACTGTAGGTTCTCTTCCATTGTCTTTTCTATATCCTGATTGATTAGGTCTTCTGGATTCTGCTTTCTTGTGCCCATATCCATTACAGTTAAAACAATAACCAGAAAAAGTTATGAAAGGGGCATTGCCTCTGTAGTCTCTCTTCATGTGTCCAAATCTATTGCAACCAAAGCATCTACCTCTGAAAGGTCTGATATGCTATGTAGGTTCTTCAATAGATGGTTTCACAACATCAATCTTCTCATATGATTTCTCTTCCTGATTCTTTGAACATTCAGCTTCATTGAAGCCAATACCAGTCATATCACCTTTAGGTTTCTGTTTGTCTAGCTATTCATCAATCAAATCACTACTGGTGTGAAGTTTCTCAATGTGATTCTTTGCTTCAACAAGTTCACCTTTCACAATCTGATTGTATTTCTCCAATTCCAGTTATTTGTTCTTGTAGTTTTCAGCCTCATCCTTCATTTGATTCAATGCACTATTTAAGGTTTCTTCAACTTTCTTCTTTGCATCCTTCTGCATTTGTACTTCTATAGCCATAGACTTATTTTCAAGTTTCAGAGTTTCAATCTATTCTTTTAGTTGTTTCACCTGATTTGAATTGTCCTCATCCAAGTCTTCTTTTATCTAGACCACAAGATCTTCTCTTTGACTTCTGGAAAGCTCAAGTTGTTCTTTGAGTTTCTTTATAAATTTCTCAGCTCTTCACATGTTGAATCTCAATTTGCCATTCTCTTCTTTTGCTTTATCAAGGTCTTCAAGTGTAGCATCAAAGTTTTCTTGCAGCATGTCCAAATCCATTATGATCTCCCTCAAGCTATTAAGCTTTCTCTCCAAGGCCCAAAATATCTGATATCAATTGTTAGGAATGGATTATACTGAGAGGGGGGGAGTGGGGAGTGAATCAGTATAATAGCACTTTAAATAATTCTTATTTCACTTAAACATTAATCATACATTTGTATTAAAGTAAAGAACATAAGTAAATGACACATAACTTATAACACCATGTTTGTTTATGATGAAACCCTGGCCAAGGGAAAACCCCAGTGGGAATGATACCCACAAGCATGCACTAAAGTATAGTGTCCCTATAAGGAAACCTAGCCCTATTAGGAGCTCAGTGATGCTATGCTCTGTTTCTCGGTGTCTACAGAAATCTTTATCTCTTTCCTCAACTTGATTGATCAAGATTGTATGAAGCTTGTTCTTTGTCAATTTCTCTCCAGCATCCTCTTTTTCATTCACTCCCCTTAACTCGTAATGAATTAAGTTGTCTCTTTATAGACATGATATCGTCATTTTTAGGTTCTTGATTTTCTTGATGTTGGCATGATTCGCAATCTTAGCCAATATAATTTAAAGCAAAAATCCTATTTTATCTTGCAGAGATCTTCTTGGCAACTGGTCAAAATAACTTTAAATCCTTTACTTATCTCTGGCTTTATCTTGTCGATGAAAACAATGATAACTACCAGTTAAGTCTATATTTAGCTCTGAAAGCTAGATATTTTGTCATTTCTGAACTCCAGTTAATTTTGGTGTTTTAACTCTTTGATAGCTTTGGTTAACACTTTAGTTCTCCTCAGGCTTCTCCGTCGGGGTTGTCTATCCATTGGGGTTGTCTATCCTTCAATCTTGTCTGTCCATCGGTTTACACTATGATTCTGGTTGTTGGTAATGCTTGTGATTCTGCTCGTCAGAAATTCTCGTCAGTGTTCTTGCTCGGGCATCACAGTGACTTGAATTTTGGTGATCTTTGTCCATCAGGTTCCACTAGCCATTGTTATTTGAAGTAACATAGTCAATGCTTGTCTTTTATGCATTACTGAAAGCATAATCTTTATCTCTCTGGTTCTCTGAAATCTTTGACACTTTTATTATAATCAATTAGATTATATCAAGTTTACATCAATGACAATACAATCCATTAACTAATTTAATGTCTTTCATTATCTTTCTGCATTTCAGTGATCAACTTAACATCTTCGAACATTCAATCAGTTACATGTCATCAATCTCTCCCTTTGGCATTGATGAAAACATACTACATTACCATACTATACTATTACTAATACAATATGAAATATAATAGTTTCATAAATTCTTTCCTATTATAACTATTACAAATGTTTGGCTTTTGATAAGCTCAAATAGCTTAGATTTGTTTCTTGTAGAGTGATCTCTTCAATCTTTAATCCCTTCACTAGATAGATGTAGCATCTAATGTCTATATTCTGATTTGTGCTCTGCCTTGACTGATCCTCTTCTTGATAATCTCTTTTTCCTTTGACAACAATCTCTTTATTTGAATGAACTCTCTCCCTTTTCCCTAAGATGGATATTTCATATGTAATCAATCTCACCCTCTAAATATTGATTAACTCTTCCTTCTGAAACTTAGGAACTTCTCTTCATGGATAATGATATAATATTTTCTGATCAATGAGATAATCTCTCCTTTATGATAATGAAACTTTCTCCCTTATGATAATGAGATAATCTCTCCCTTTGACAACAATGCCAAACAAGTTTCTTCTATATAATCTTCCATTCCTTTATATAATATAATTCTTGAATTTCCCTATCCATCAACAATATAATGTCTCTGGTATTTGATGTAGATTTTTACCTTGCTGTGTAAAGATGAATCTTTTGTTGTTCATCTTGGTGTTTGCATCAACATGAATGATCCTCAGATTATGTGTAGGCTGATGCAGTCTCCTAGTTAGCTTACTGACCGATAGACAAGGGTTGGACCCCTAGTCTTTGTCTCAGGTACTCAAATGTATCTTTCGGTAATGGCTTGGTGGATATATCGGTGGATTAGTCCTTCGATTGAACATATTACAACATCACCTCCTTTTCTTGCACTTGTTCTCTCAGATAGTGATACTTGATAGGAATATAATTAGTCTTAGCATGCATGACTGAATTCTTAGAAATGTTAATTGCACTGGTATTATCACAATAGATAATTATTGGTTCAAGAATCTTCATATTCATACCTTCCAACAACTATTTGATCCATGCAATATTGGAGAGATTTGCAGCAACAACCACATGCTTTTCTTCTATAGTAGACTGAGAGATGCATCCTTTCTTCTTGCTGATCCATGTGACAAGTCTGTCACCCATGAAGAATGCTCCTCTAGTTGTGCTCTTTTGGTAATTAATGTTTCTAGCCCAATCAACATCTGTATATACTTGTAGCTCAAATTTTCCTTCTCTTTTATACCATAAGCCATAGTCCTTGTTGTTCTTTAGATATCTCAGAATTCTCTTGACAACAGTCATATGTGATTCTTTGGGATTAGCAGAGAATCTTGCAACTATTCAAACTGCATGTGCTAAATCTGGTCTGGTATGAACAACGTACATTAGTTTGCCAATCATTGATCTATACAAGGTTTGATTCACCTTATTTGATTTGTCTTCTTTTTTCATCTTACATCTGGTAGCCTTATGTGATCCAACTGGTTTGGAATCTTCCATCTTGAATATCTTAAACACTTCCTTGATTTATTTGGACTGAGTGATATATATGCCTGCATGTTTTTGAAGAATCTGTAGACCAAGAAAGAATTTGATCTCCCCAAACATAGAAATTTAAAATTATTTTCTCATTTCATTAGCAAAGGATTTGCATAACATCTCATTTCCCCCAAAGATGATATCATCAACACAAATTTCAGCAATCAGAATATTACCATCAGTATCTTCTTTTAAGTACAGATTTCTATTTTCACTTGTTCTTACAAATTTAATGCTAATGAGATAGGAGTGAAGTCTTTCATACCAGGATTTAGGTGCTTGTTTCAATCCATACAAGGATTTATGTAGTCTACATACCATGTTTCTCTTGTCTGGATCAACAAACCCTTCTAGTTGTTCAATGTATACCTCTTCTTCTAGTATTACATTTAGGAATGCAAATTTGACATCCATATGGTATACCTTGAATCCTTTGAATGCAACATAAACAAGTAAGATTCTAAATCCTTCTAGTCTAGCAACGGGTGTAAAGGTTTCTCCATAATCAATACCTTCTTCTTGTGCATATCCCTTGCATACTAACCTTTCTTTGTTTCTTGTGACTTCTCCATTCTCATTCAGCTTGTTTCTGAATATCCATTTGGTACCAATGACATTCTTATTATCTAGTCTTGGTACTAGTATCCATGTACTTCTCTTCTCAATCTATTCTATTTCTTCATTCATAGCACTAACCCATTCTTCTTTCTCAAGTGTAGTATTAACATATTTAGGCTCAAAATCACAAAGTAAACATCTAGTGTTTAGTGACTTACTTCTTCTCATTCCAACCTTCTTGTCTTCTATGATTTGATTCTATGGATGATGTCTTCTGACATACTTGGAAAGTTTCGGTTCAACTCTGCGTTCACCATTCTAATCATCTTCTTGTCCTTCTTTCTGATCTCCATCGTTCGGAACATTATCTTAAGGATTTTCCCAATTTTTGGTAATTGTAGCCTGATGCTTGGGTGCAATGTTCTGTTGCTCAGGAGCGATACATTTTTTCTCAGGTAGAGTGTCTGGTTCTATATAAACAAACCTTTTGTAGTCTTCAGGTTCTCTTCTGCTTTCCTTATCATTCTTTTTTGCAAATTCATCTATTTTCACATTTGCACTTTCAATGATCTTGTTAGATGACTTGTTAAGACATTTATAAGCCTTGCTTTTTGTTGAATACCCTTAAAAGATACCTTCTTCACTTTTGGAGTCAAGTTTTCCATTTCTCTCATTCTTCAAAATATAACATTGACTGCCAAAAATTCTGAAGTAACTTACATTGGGTGTATGACCATACCAAGGCTCATAGGGTGTCTTCTTTGTGTCCTTCTTCAATTGCACTCTGTTCAATGTGTAGACAACAGTACTAACAGCTTCCCTCTAGAAAGTTTGAGTGATGCTCTTTTCAATCATCAATGTTCTTACATAGTCAACAATTGATCTATTTCTCCTTTCAGTAATTCCATTTTGTTGTGGTGTTCTCGGTGCAGAAACCTATCTTTTAATTCCATGCTCATTGCAATAGTTAGTGAATTCATCTGAAGTAAATTCCCCTCCTCTATCAGTGGCCTTACAAATATTCCAATTAATCAACCCAAAAACTTAGTACCACAATATTAAGCCTCTAGTTATCTTCAGTCCTATAAGATGAATGCCTTCAAATATACTTATCAAATTACTACTGCTCAAAATGCTTTGTTAAACCTTATTTTGTATGTTTACCGAATAGCAGTCTTTCAATTTACCTAAAACAATAAATTACTTAGAGTATACTGATCAATCAAGATTAGCTATGTGTAATGCAAAACACTAAAGTAATGACTCATTAACACATTAACACATGAATTTTTAATGTGGAAACCCTGTTAAGGGAAAAACCACTTGGGACAAGTAACCCAAACTTTTCACTCTTCTGAAGTGAGCTTGGTGAAGAGCCAACCATGTTAAAGGTTACAAACACATTGTTAGGTGTGACCTTGCTAGAGGATTTTAAAAGATTAGTTTGTCACTTGATATCGGGAATTTCTATGCTACCTTCCTTGTCCAAACTCTTTTGGTTTGTCAAATGGTATTTGGCATCTCATGCTATCTTAATGATCAAAATTTTTGATACTCCTTGGGATGTATCTCAATATAGAAAGGATCTTTAAATCTTGCTCGGTAAAGAGACTTTCTAAATCAATGGTTAAATTGAAACAATATGATCTTTTCACATATACAACTTATACTTGCAAATTTTTAGATCTATTGTAAGCTCATAAAACCAATCTGATCAACATATCTTTTCAATACCTTTGCTCCAATTTTGTTCTGCTCGGTGATATTATGATTTGTTTCTCGGTGTCCATAGAAATCTTTAGCTCTTTCCTCAGCTTGATTGATCAGGACTGTATGAAGTTTTTTCTTCATCAATTTCTCTCCAGCATCCTATTTTTCATTCACCCCCCTTAATTCATAATAAATTAAGTTGTCTCTTTATAGACATGATATCACCATTTCTAGGTTCTTGATTTTCTTGATCTTGGTGTGCTCCGCAATCTTAGCCAATCTGATTTAAAGAAAAACTCCTGTTTTATCTCCTAGAGATCTTCTTGCCAATTGGTCAAAACAACTTTAAATCCTTTACTTATCTCTAGCTTTATCTTGTCAATGAAAAAAATGATAACTACCAGTTAAGTCTATATTTAGCTCTGCCAGCTAGATATTTTGTCATTTCTAAACTCCAGTTAATTTTGATGTTTTAACTCTTTGATAGCTTTGGTCAACACTTCAGTTCTCCTCGGGATTCTTCATTAGGGTTGTCTTTCCTTCGATCTTGTCTTTCTGTTAGTAATGCTTATGATTCTTCTCATTGGTAATGCTCGTCGGTGTTCTTGCTCAGGCATTACAGTGACTTGACTTTCGGTGATCTCTGTCTGTCGGGTTCCACTAGTCATCGGTGTTTGAAGTCACATAGTGAATGCTTGTATTTTATGCATTACTGAAATCATAATATTTATCTCTCTGATTCTCTAAAGTCTTTGACATGTTAATTATAACCAATTAGATTATATCAAGTTGACATCAATGACAATACAATCCATTAACTGATTTAATGTCTTGCGTTATCTTTCTGCATTTTGGTGATCAACTTAACATCTTCAAACATTCAATCAGTTACACACCATCATTCATCTCATTAATTTTACACTTGTGCTCGTATCTTACTAAAGATGGATTTACTAAATATTCTAGTATTTGTCTCTTTAAAAATTATAGATGAGTGGTAGAAATAGTTGTTAGATTATGATGCTTACCCTTTCATTATTCTAGATCCTTTAATATAGGCCCCACTTGGTTGTCTAGTGTTCAAAATGTAAAAATACAACCATACCACTTGGTGGAGAGATGTCTCACCCTTCATTATTTAATGGATAAAGAAGACCTTTTACAATAAGGAAATGCCCTTGATATTGCCTCATAAAAATATTTTTGTGGATGGAAATCACAAGCATCCACCAAGTAAAACAAACCGCATTAAAATTTAAAGGTTCTAGGTAGGCCTCTATTTTTCAAGAGGGACAACATTAAGGCTACTATAGATTGTATTCCAAATGAGGAGTTGAAATATTAGGATAAGAGCTTTAATATTGTGTCTCTTAAGAGAATGACATTCCTCCCAAATAAATCATATGTAGTTAGTAGTGCTAAGGATGAAAAGTATAACTATACAATAGTGTAGATAAAAAGGGAAAAAATAAGGTTTTATTTAAGATGCATCCTCACTCCTACATCAAATAGGGAGAAAAATAATAGACGATGGAATGAAATTGTCTTACTGCAGTAAGATATGAGTGATTGGTAGTATCATATCATCGACGGCTAGTATAAAATATTAATATCAATTGAGTCAGATAAACCACATATGCAGACTCAACAATATTGACACAAGAGTAATTGGCGATCACATGGATAATTAAAGATTTAGTTAATACTAG
Organism: Thuja plicata; assembly: GCA_018584345.1. Lineage (NCBI taxonomy): Eukaryota > Viridiplantae > Streptophyta > Pinopsida > Cupressales > Cupressaceae > Thuja > Thuja plicata. The sequence continues at coordinate 752,979 of MU223381.1, read as the reverse complement.
AGATATTGACAAACATGAATAAGCTAAAAATATTTTAATTAACAAATTCAAGTTATGAAGTACAATTTTAAGAAACATGTGTCTCCAAATGGTATCCTTTCCTATCGGGCAAGGAATATAAATTGAATTTGGAAAGGAAATAAAATCTCTAGCAAACCCAAAATTGCTCATTTTGCTTGGTGTCTGGTTTACCAGGGTTTGCCTTTGGGAGCTCAGCTCCAGCACTTAGGTGTGCCTGATCCCAAATGCCCATTTTGGGGGTATTCTAAAACCATTATGCATATTTTTAGGTTCTTTTGATGGGCCCATAACTATTGGAGATGGATTCATAGCTTTTTCATGTCATTCTAGCCTGAGCCTTTCCCTTGGCATATGGCTCTCCTTGGTGATTTACCCAGAATGCCTTCCTAGTATACCTAGATTTGGCATGTTTTCAGGATGGAGATTTTGTTTTCCCTATGGAAAGATCGTAATGTTATTATTTTTACTCACAACTTTTTGGATGTCAATGTTTCTCTTTATGCTAAGGTATGTTTATGTAATATTTTCATGATGCAGATTCAAGTACAAGCTAACAAGGTGGCCCTTAAGGTTTCCCACTTGCATGAGTTGTTGCAGCATTGGGGTAATGCCCCATGTACTGTGGCTCAGATTCCATCAGATTCCCTCTTATCTAACCGCATGCCACCTTGGGGCCGATGTCATAGCCGAAGTTCCCCAGCTAGGTGCTCTAGAACACCAACTCTTGGTGCCGCCACTCTTCCCCTCCTCCTGCTAGGAGGGCTTCGGCTACTGGCTATCCTCCTCTACTTGTTTCTACTAGTGCTCGGCTGAGGACCACTATTCTTGTGTGGCCTTCTTCTACTTTTGATAAAATCTCCCACTTGGCTCTTGCTATCTCTCCCAGGTGGGAGGAAGGAGAACTGGAGAATGAAGAAAAAGATACAGATGATGGGTGGTCACTTCCTGGCCAGACCCCTGGGCCCAATGTTTGGGGTAATACTAATGATAAAGATCCTCCTCCCTCTTCTGCTACTGCTCTCGCAGCTTGAGGACTTTCTTTGTAATCTTTTTTGGTGAATAGTTGTATGTTTCTGGCATGATGCCTAGTGACTCTTCGTGGGGTGATTTTTTATCCCCTGGTCCTTTTTGTGAATATTGTACTCTTTTTTATATTTTAATTGAAAATTCCTCTATTCATCAAAATCTATAGCAAATACATAATAGAATAATTTTGTTGTGTTATATCTGCTTCTAATTTGTTGGTTATTTATGTATAGTAAGAGATTTTTTGATATGTGTATATATTTTCTTGTTCCTGAATTGCATGCTTTCTGATATGCATATTTATACTTTCTAATTGTTGTGATTGTCCATGATAAAGAGATTGAGGAAACTACAAGTAGGGGAACAGTGATGGTGTCACCTTCTAAGCACACCACCTCATGGTATATGACTGGAGAGTCCCATGTGGCCAAAGGGGGACAAGGGGACTACCTTTAAGCTTAGGAAGGATGAAATTTATGGGTTCCCTATTATGAATTCCCCTCATACTTTCTATAATGGTTAGCAAAATGAATTAAGAATGTTCAATCAAGAGGAGTAAGGTAGAAGTGGAAAGGATGAGTAAAATGGTGAAAATAAACCATAATAGGTACATCATCTCACATATATGGCAAGGGTCACATGAGGCCAAGAGGGATGGTATATTTTATCTTGGGCCTTAGGTAGGGTGTCTCTAGGGAACCTCATTAAATCACCCTATCCTATTGCTCCTATTTTTGAGATATCTTAAATCTAATGTGAGCAATCCATTAATTCAATATATGTTTATTTATACCTCAAGCATATCTAATTATGAACTATGATATAATGTTTCTAACTTGCTTGCGGGATCTCAAATAAAGCAAAAAGGTATCTCTGAACCCTATTTATTTTTATATAGAAATCATAATCTATGGAAAATTTCAAGTTCTAATTTAGGGACATTACAAGTGGTATTAGAGCATGTTCTTGCTAGCCTAAGAGATATAGTTGATACAATTAAGTCAAAGAGAAATTAGAGCTCTTGAAAGGAAAATGAGGAGGATTGAAAACCAAGAAAGCATATGAAATGAAAAAATTCAGCAAGAGTTTAGAGCCTTTATGGAACAAACAACCCAAGCATTTTAAACCATCACTTCCACCATAAACACTCTCAAGCCCAACTCGAGAAGCGACAGGGAAGGCACTTTCAACCAATCTAAAAGTAACCATGAAACCACAATGAGATCAAACCCAAGTATGAATAGACCCACTTTATTACATGGGTAAGGGTGACCTAGGGTATATGGAGAAATTAACAACCCAAGTATGAAGGAATTTGTCATAGAGTATGTAGGGCTTGAGTTTGAAGTAAAAAGAAGCATTCCCTTGATAGCATACTATGTGGGATAGAGATAATTAATAGGAGGGGGAATAACCCATCCAACCAAGGAATACAAAATAAAATGGAGAAATTATCCATCCCTAACTCTGACATATTAGAGAAGATTACAACTCAAGAATTGTTACATAAACTAGGAACATACCTAACTCTTTGTCCAATGACAAAAAAAGATGCCATCACATTTACTATATTGCACCTAGGAGTGGCACATGATTGCTGGCAGCACCATTGTCTGATCACTCAAGACCACACAAGTATAAAGAGGGGGGAACAAATCACTGAACATCAATTAGGCTAGCTAGGAACAAGAGATAAGGGGTGATCACAACAAGTCAACCAACACAACTTAATTGTAGAAAAAGTGGTCCTATCTAGGTGATAAATAAGACCTTAAACATCATGACACAATATTGAATATGATCCCAAACATCACACACGCTTGACTCACATCCTCCAAAATCAAGAACAAGGTAACATGCATCATATAATTAGTTTTCCCAAAACACATCTTCAACATGAAATTGGACTGAATGTGGATCCCCACATAAAATTTTGGGAGCTAAAATGAATGTAACATATCATTTAATACAAATAGAAATACAACACAAGCATTAAGAGAACAAACCCAATATACTAGAAAGCCACAAATAAATCTCAAAACCAACTCCAGACATAATGCAATATCAAGGTACTAAATCACTACTATGTGGATCACATAGAGATATTTTATTTTTCCTTATTAATCCAAGCTTCGACAACCATTCTGACATTATTATTCATAACTAGAAGGCGGGGAGAATATGGTTATGAAGAACATCACCAAAAAAATAAGTGTGGTACACTTCTCTAATAAATTTTTTAATTAAGATATCATACAACTGTTATTAACTCTCCCTCCAGGATGCAACACCGCAAAACATCAATGTGGAGAAATGCAATGCATTTTCCAGACTAGTCCTAACAAACAACCAAACTGCCAACACACTACATACACAAAAGATATCTGTGACAATATCATAGACCAAAAAAGATAAAAGTGCAAAATCTACAAAGCATATAATCTATATTCCAAACCATAAGACCATAGGAACCAATTGTGGAGGAATGAAGAACATTCTTCTAGACAACCAAATAGTCACTTCTCTGCAAATTCAAACTTCAACATTCTTCAATGATAAAAAAAACTTTGTAACAATAATTTATTATCCGAGAGGAATATGAGAGAGACTACCACAACCTGTAGCATCATACAACCATATGCACCAATTTCATGCTTCTAATGCTCATCTCAATGCTTCTTAATACTCATCTTAATATGATGTCATCTTTGTCACAACATACAAGTCTTCACACCATCTCTCATATTGAACTCTAATCTTCAACAAACATCATTTTCAACACAAGGGAGGGCTTACATCTAACCTCACTACATCATAATGGGAAAAAATATGATAAACAACACAAATAATCAACAATTTCTTACAACAATGATATCATCAACAATAAAGCTAAATGAAATACATCAAAATAGCCACATTACTAAGTTCAACAAGTAAACATCAATACTAAGTAGGTTGACATAAACAAAAGAGAATACCATCAACCATCAATCATCCACACAAACTTCTTCCATATGCAACATACCGATTACCAAAGCATCATCACATCTAGTTTACATCCTACCTTCAACAATCTCTCCCCACCTTCATAGTCATAGTAGGTGGTGAACCTCACAATCATCAATGGGACCATCACAACACACATCAACAATATCATAATTTAAACATCAAAAAAACAAGAGGGTTGACATCAATTAAAATGTTAACTTCTAATAATCTCCCCACTTTTTATTGATGGAAACACTCTTCATCATCTTACTCTTGTTTCAAAATTCTTCGACAAACTCTCCCACTTTAACATCTAGGAAAAAAGGCCAAGGCCTTTGAATATATCTTCATTAACTCATCCTTTATGTTTTCTCATCAAAATTTTCATACCTTCTCCTTTAATCAATAACAACCAACATACCACCTACTCTGCTTGAGCAGTGGACCACATCAATCCAAGAGACAAAGGATATACCTTGAACTTCTCACCCCGAAATAAATGAACCATCTTATCCATCTAGTTACAGGGAGGGGTAATAACCCCTAGATTCTCCTTGAGATACTCAAAAGTATCCTTAGGGTGCCTTTGTACATATATCTCTAATTTGACCCTTGGTGGGAACATACTCCAATCTAACTTCTTGTTGTGCAACCTTTTTTCTCAAATATTATATATAATAGAAATGTGTTTGGTCCTTGAATGCATCACCAAATTCTTCAAAATATTTATAGCAAATTTATTGTCACACATAAGTGAAATGTGCTCATCATAAATCATCTTTATGTCCCTCACTCTCTACTTCATCCAAATAAATTGAGTGCAAGGGGAAGCTATAGCAATATAGTAAGCTTCTATTGTGGATAAAGAAATTGATTCCTTCTTATTGATCCAAGAGACCAACTTGTCCCCCAAGAAACATGCACTACCATGGGTACTTCTCCTATCGTCCTCACAAAAAACCCAATCAACATCAATGTAGGCCTTCAATGCGAAATCAACATCCTTTCTATACCACAAATTGTAATCTAAGGTTGTTTTATCCAATTTAGACTTTTAAGTCTAATTGCATAATGTGCATTATTCTTGGATATTTTTGTTAATTCTAACTTTGTGCCAGTGCCCCAAGGTTTTTAGAGCCTGTTTTATTTTTTAAAGTGAGTTACTTATTTTGGCATCTTTAAAATTGCACTTGGTATTTTAAGATGTCTTATTTGTAATTTTAATGTCATGGTTTCATCAAAAGTTTTATTTCCTAAGTGTTAGCTTGCTAAAAAAAAGCTTCAAAGAAACATAATTCACATGTCTTTATGTTTTGGAGGGATTTTATTTATTTATTTTGTTCAAAGTTTATTAACTCCAACTTCTAACCCATGATTAAGTAAGAGGTCAAAGATTGAAATCCTGACTTCTTGCTTCTCCTCCATGGACACCAAGAAAAGAGGAGAAATAATGGTTGAATGAAGGAAGGAAAAAAATGGTCAGCAAATGAATGTTAAAATATAGATTTTTAGTGCATGAGCAACAATTCTATTTTGAATAATAGAAATTCAAGAGGACAGAGATATTCATGAGAAAGTAATAGCAAGTAGAAGATCTTCTCACCAAACAACAGTTTGACATGAAAGAAAAACACTATTTAAGAAAAACAAATTTCCTTTAAAGAAGACAACATATCCAATACAACAAAAATGTATTTATGTGTGAGAATAATGTATTTCATGCATAAACAATAGTAGCAAATCACGAGAATAACAACAATAGACAAGAAAAGACACAAGTTTGACGGAGTGGATAGAGGATTTAATCAATGAAAGTAGTAGATCTTAAGTTTTGAACAAGAGTTACATTGGAATAAATGAAACCTCAAGGTCATGAACAATGGTGGAGACGAATGAATAGTAGAGATTTATTTAATGCACATAACATTTAAACAAAGATTTTTTGAATTTAAAAGATATTTTTTTTAATATTAAGATTGTTCAAAAGATCTTGTACATATTCAGTCTGACCCTTTTATAGTATATATATTATTTTGTGGTTATATAGTAGCTTATTGTTATAAAGTTTACATACATCTGCAAAATTTATGCATTGCCTCATCCAGTTTGTTTCACTTTATATCATGTTACAAATTGGTTCATATACAAAAAATGTATCTTGTCTTTTCTAGTCCATAGCTTTATTTACTCCATGAATCCTAGGTGTTATGACTTCTCTCTACTTGATCCCATTCATCTACATCATTATGTTGAACATCAATCGTGGGGTTGCTGACATAATTCATCCCAAACCAATGGTCTGGAGTATATGTTTCTCTGGCTCTTCTATTATTCGGTTCTTCATTAATCTTAAGGTCTTTTATATACTGGTCTAGAGAATCAATCTCTTTTGGGTCTAGCATGTCCTTCTATTGGTTGAGATATTGGACAGACTGGATATCAACCTTGTGAATTTGAAGAGCACCTTCTCAAAATAAGATCATGAAACTATCCTCTGAAATATTCAATATTGTAGAAACCTGTGACATAATATAGTAATGATTGAGTTTAATATTAAACCCAATAAGCTTCCTCCTTTTACTTTGAAAAAATTCTTCATTCCTTTCCTTCCAGAGGAACCAGAGGATTTCACAAGACAACAAAAACCAAAATTGATTCAAGTTGAGATAAAAAGAATCCACATAGCTAGCAATAATCTCACTGCAGGAAGGGCCAAGGTGACAATTCTAGACTAAAGGAGAACCAAGGAAGATAGACCACACATGACGGGAAAACTCATAATTAAAGAACAAATGCTCAAAGGTTTTAGGCATAGAGCACACACCATATTGGATATGAAAAATACCTATAGAGGATAGAAGAGACCCCACGACAAGATTTTTAAGGAGCAACAACCATCTAAAATAAGATTTCTTGGGTTCAATGGGAGAATGCCAAAAAAAATAAAAAATAAAGTGTCTCTTAGCATTAGAGTCATTAAGACCCCAACATTGATTAGCCTGATTGATAATTGAGCAATCCTATTTGAACATCTTGTAAATCTACCTGGTAGAAACCTCCAAAAAAGAACCATTTGACCATTTTAATTGTTGCAAAAAAAAATCAATATTCAAAATTCTATCAGGAAAAAAACATCTAGTGGCTTTAGCAATGAGAGATTAAGTCTTCTTTTGAGAAAGGAGAATCCCATATTTAGTGTTGATCTTAGCCCAAGATCCTAACATGTTATCAATCATAACATCATTAATTAAATAAATTCATTTGTCATTCCATATTTTTCGAGAGCAACTTTAAGTTAGAGCAAGGGGTTTATTGTTCATACACACCCCCCACCAAATAGATCTATCGGTAACAACATAAGAGGTTGGGCCCCCAATAGCACCCTTGGAAGAGAGTAAAAACCTTACCTAGGACCATGCCTTCCATAATGAAGCAAACACATTTGAACCAAAAGAATGTATATTGAAGTCTCCCATAAAAATATCACATAATGGAATATCCTTCCATTTTTACCCTTCTTAACAACAGATCTCTCAATATTATTCCTGATAAGAACCTTCCAAGGTCCATTAACTTTCAAAGCTTTGAAATCCATTTAGAGGATAGATAAATGTCATGTGCCCTAATATCTCTAATACCCAGACCACCCATATTCCTCGGTTTGCAACACCAATCCCAATTAACACAATACCTTTTTTTTTGTGTCCCTTCCCATCAAACCATAGGAAATCTCTCATAATTCTCTCTATTTTATTAGTTTGATAATTAGGAAAAAGCCAAGAGGAATCAAAGTATACATGGTGAAAGGAGAGAATTTCTTGCACTACTTACACTCTCTCAGCCAAAGAGAAAAGATGAGTTTTTCATTTCAAATGTTTCTTTTCAATTTTGGAGTATATCCACATCCACATAACTTCTATAGATGGATTAGTAGCAAAGGGAATACCAAGATATCTGTCAATACTTTTTGGTCCAGCCCACTGCCATCCTTTAGAATTCAACCAATTCGAAGCATTATCAACCCAACCAAACATTATAGATTTGTGTGGAGCAAATTTTGCTCCATAAGCCAAACAAAAAAATTGTCGCCTAATCATGACATTATCAATTTTTCCTCAGAAAGTTCTAAGAATAGAGTTGTATCATCAACAAACTATGTGTCAACTCCTCATGATTAGGCAGGGTTATACCTCTGACAAAAGGGCCAAGTTCAGAGGATCTCAAGACAAAATATTACGTCAACAACAATGAAAAACAAGGTTGGAGTGATGGGGCAACCCTATCTGATTGACCTCTTAAGAGTGATGGGGTATGATATTTCACCATTGATTTCAATGACAGTAGAGGAATCATGTAAGAGGATATCAATCAATCTTCAGAAGTAAGGGGGAAAACCAAAATCTTGCAACATACCCCTAATCATTCAATTCTATCATATGTTTTTTCAAAGTCAAGAAGGATAATGGGAATATTTTGTCCATCAAATTTGGCACACTGCATGGCCTCCCATCTCATAATCAGGTTCTCAAGTATATATTTTTCTTTTATGAACCCTATTTGAGTAACAAAAATAAACTTATTAAGCAGCCCATCAATCTTTTTTTCTAACACTTTTTCTATAATCTTGTATGACATATTTAACAAAGTGATAAGTCTCTAGTTCTTAACCAAGGTCTTGTATCCACTTTTAGGAAGTAGCTTAATAATACCTCTATTAATATTATCACCAAGAGATCCTTGATAAAAAAACATCTTCATAAAGAGCCAACACATCCATGCAAATCTATTATGAGTTCTATTTATAGAATTTGGTTGGAAGACCATCCATTCCAGAGCACTTTCCATTAGCAAGTGAGCTGATGGTCTCTTCAATTTCCTCAAGAGAAAGATCCTTTTGATCAAGACTAAAAGCCTCAGTATCATAAAATTTCTTTGGGATTAGTTTGAGTCATTTGTTAAGAGCCTCCTGATTATCCACACCATGTTCAAAGGAGAATACATCATTGTAAATTTTGAAACAAGCCTCCTTGATAGACTGAGGGTCATTAGTAATGCAGTTGTTACTTTGAAAATCCTCTATATGTTCTCTCTTGTTTTTAGCTCTGATCAAATTAAAAAAAGTACTTAGATCCCTTATCACCTTCCTCAAGCCAATTTATCTTGGCTCTTACTGTCTGACCTTGAATCTTGTAGTGTTGCAATTTCCTTAAATGTGTTTTCACCCAAGATAATTCCTCCTCTAGTAAGGAATAATTTCCCTTAATTTAAATCTCCTCAATCTCATTTAATTTTCTATGCAGAAAGGTTTCTTCCCTTGATCTATCCATAGAATTTTTTTCCCAATAGTCTGAAACATTTTCCTCCAGGAAACAGTTACAGATTCCCATTGTTCTCTAGGTCTAAGATCCATATTACAGAATTTAACCAGGAAATAGACCATCTTGATGGCCTCCCCATTATCATCATCCTTGAGCATTAAGGAATTCAACCTAAAACCATTCTTCATTTTAGGCTTGGTGGCATAGGAAAGATCAGAGTCAAAAGATACAATAGCTGAAATAGGAGAGTGGTTTGAAATAGTAGCAAGAGAGACACAAATGAGAGCATGTCCTCCTTGAGATACATATGAGAAAAAATATGCCTCAACATAGAATTTTTCCGACCTGCAATATAGTCTTTGTCAACCACTTTGGTTTTTACACCATGTGAACTAGATATTGGAGAAGGAACACTTCATCCTCTCAATAGGGCCAACAAGGTTGAATTTCCTCTTAAATTTAGACCAAAAGCAATGTTCATTACCCTTCCAACAATGTTTAATACCACCACACTTATCTTCATCCTATTCCATCATATTAAAATCTCCCACAAACATCCAATAGTTACTAGGGAGGCCAGAGGTCATCCAATCCCAAAAGCTGGCCCTATCCCTATAGTCATTTGCTACATAAATATTGGAAATTCCAAAGATAGTCTCCTTATCTTTGAAAGTAACATCATCAACAATACTCTTATCATCCCAATTAGGGCTTATAAGGATGGTAGTACCACCTTTACCTCTTTCAATATTTGAGTGAAATCCAGTGGCTTGATCCTACAAATTTTTTAACATAGTATATGCTTGAAATCCCTTCACCTTAATTTCTTGCAGATGGATAATGTCTTTTTTCTTAAGATTATTACACTATTTTCTGACCATGAACTTTCTATTAGGCATCTCCAAACTTCTAACATTCCAGCTATGAATGTGCATCATCATAAATATTATTTGACGGAGGGCTTTTGGTTTTTATACAATCTATTAAAGCACTCTGGAACCTCATTAGTCTTTTTGGTATTGTTATTAGACATGGATTGTCTATCCATGGTTTTTCTTTTCTTCTTTGTATTTTTACTAACAACCTCAATAAATTGTTTTGAATTAGAATCAACAATTTCTCCTTCAACACCCATCGACTCAATATGATTTACTTTAAGGTCCTTCACCATGGAATCCATAGTACTGTGTAAGGTATTACTTTTGGCCAAGTTTGGTGGGGTTTGAATGACATTCATTAATATATTATCTTTCTCATTAATGGTTATTATTTCAAGTTGTTGAGCATTCATTATGGTAGGGGGAGGTATAATAATGTCACCCTTGTCTATGCCATTATGAATATTAATAATTTGTTATAATTGATGACATGTTAGGGGGTTAAGAGGACCACCCTTAGCAGCATAATGAATCACATCATATTCTTCCTCAAAAAGAGGATTAGAATGATTAGAAAACTAGTTTTCCCCATTCTGATTAACAACCTTTATATTAACATTGTTTGTGCATTTATGATAGGTGTCAGCCCCAAGTACATTATAGTCTTCTTTAGAGTTCTTGTTAGAATCAAGATTTCCTTTATTTGCTCTCATTTTACAATTAGAATCCACCTTAAACTTAGCATTTTGAATATTTTAAGGAGATGGACATTCTGTTCTTGCATGTCTATTTAATTTACACTAAAAACATTCCCCGAGGTTACCCAACATGGTAAGGTCCCATGAAAAAAATCTTCATCAATATTTAAAGAAATAATGTCAGGAAAATTAATCTCAATAGAAAGATCTATAAGAGCCCTAACATTTAAATGAGGAAGAGTGGATTTTGATTCCTCAACCTAAAGAACAAAACCCAACAGTTTCAAAATATGAGAAATATATGATCAACATTCTAGTTGCAGATTTTTAATTTCAACCCAGTTGGGGGAGGAGCGGGAAATAACTTGCTCGAAGTTACCTTTAGGGGACCATGTAAATAATCTGAATCAGGAAGGGGTTTACCATCACCTCCCCCTCTGAGGTCACTGGAGCCTCCGAGACCACCATCTTTGAGTCAATTTTCATCGGTTGAGAACCCTCCCAATCCATTTTTGGTAGCCAAAACTGATTGCCTGGAAATCTTTCCAATTAAACTAGCAGATTGAAGGAATACATGAGAGGAATGATCATACACCACTATTTTATAAGAGGGTTTATCATGTATCTCCTTTGAATGATCAAAATGTTGGCATTATGGTAGTTTTTGGAGTTCTTATGAGGAGCGGTCATAAGGGATGCATAATTGGTTGTCATTGATGATAGCATTGTTAGTTAACATGATTGGAGTGACCAGTAAGATCTTTGTATGATTGTTAATGGAAGAAACATTTAAGTGTTGATAAGTGTACATGAAGAATAGTTTTAGTCAGAGAATTTGGTAGGGGTCGAGTTGTAGTACAAATCAGGCATTGCGATCTTAGAGGAGGTTTTTATATGGTTATTGGAATCCATGATTTCGACTGTGATAGTTAATTCAATGATTTGAGTGAATTGTGTTTTTGGTGAAGAAGACAGTGTACCTATTGGTTCATCGATCAGAGTTTCATGTTGAATTGGTTAAGGTAGTGGATTTGATTTTAGCTATTGGTCATAAGCTTGGATATTATGTTTGATGTCAACATGTTAGGTATTTTTAACGCTAATCTTGAGGTGGTTGGTCAATGCTTTGGGCCGAGTATGATGGAAATTTTTTAATTCTTAAGTGACCTAAGGACAACACTATATAAGGTGATCAAAATCATTTGATTTAGGGTTGTGATCATTTTTTCAAGTGGAGTGATTAGAGATTGAAGGAGAATAGATTAGTGAAGGGTAAAAAAGAATACAGAAGAGTGGAACTTATAGGCATACAATTCCATTCTACATATCAAGAGACAAAGTTCATTATTCTAGGCCAATCCTCTTGGCTGGGAAGATAAATCCCTTAGATGGGCGAACTTTAATAGGTTCCTATTGTAAATCCTTTAACATGGTAACTTCTTAATTGGAGTTTGAAATCCTATAGTGAGGTAGACCCTAACAAGTCATTTGGTACTTCTAACAAGGTACTAATCATTTTTAATAGGGTGAACCCTTGACAGGGTATTGTAGCTCCTAACATGGAAAAGACATTATAATGTAGTGAAGTGAATTTGTGGGTGTCATCGCACTATGGTTTTCTCCCTCTTACAAGGGTTTCCACATGAATTTTTTTTTTTATGTGTGATGTTTATATGTATGTTGTTTATTTCTATTTGATATTATTAGTTGTATGTTTCATTTTTTGGAAATTGTTGGTTAACTATGTTAGATTGGTGGTGAAAATTATTAAGTACTTGTCTGCACTGATTCACCCCTCCTCTTAGTGCCTCTAAATACTAATAATTGGTATTAGAGCCAAGTTCCCTTTGAGAACCCTGATAGCTTGGGAAAGGTCCTTGTAGATAAAATGGATATCTTGTTGTGTAGAAGACAACTTGCAGAGACTGTAGATATGATAGAAAAACTGAAGGATCAGTTGGCAACAAATAGGGCAAAGAGACAAGAGCTGGTTATGTAGTTATGTGAAAGTAAAGATCTCATTGAAGCCCTCTCTGAACAAAGTGGATCTAATGAATTAGAGGTAGAAGTTTTGGTCCTTGAGAATGAGTAGTTAGTCAAGGATAATGAAGACATGCATAAGGAGTTATACAAATTGAGACAAGAAAAGAAGAACATGGAAAGGGAGGCTACACATTTCTCAGTGATAATGAGTCAGGAAATTGAAGCAAGGGTTGCAGATGAAGCTAGGGTATCTGTAGATAAGGCTAGGAAGATTTTTGAAGATGCTCTGAAGGCTAAAGATGAAACCCTAATAGAAAAGTTGGAGCAACTATTCAGATCAGAGTAAGAGGTTGTTGTATTGCATGAACACTTACATGATACAAATGAAGAAAATATTGATATTGCAAGAGAGAATGAGGGAATGAGGAAAGAGAATGAGAAGCTGAAAGAAGATATTAAAGATGCAAATGATCTATTGGATAAATTCAATAAGAGTTCTACTAAACTTAATGAACAAATCACAAGTCAGAGGAGGAATGGAGAGAAACAATGTCTAGGTTTTTCAAGCTTTGAAGTTGGTGAATCATCTAGCACTAAGGACATCAATGCAGGAAACAAATCAACACCCAAGGTGAACAAAAACACAGGTAAGAGAAGGTATAGACCCTGGTATGTTTTAATTTTCATAAGGAAGGTCATATTGTTAATGAATGTTGGTCTAAACCTATTGGTCCTAATATTAAACCTAGAGACCCTATTGCTAGATCATGAAATTCCTATGGTAGAAGTTACAACTACAATGCTAGATCTAATGCATTCAATGGATTTTTTTATTATTAAAAAAAAAAATTTCATAGGGCTTAGAAGTGTAGGGAATGAGGGAATGAGGAAAGATAATGAGAAGCTGAAAGAAGAGCTTAAAGATGCAAATGATCTGTTGGATAAATTCAAAAAATTTCACTATAAGAGAGAATGAGGGAATGAGGAAAGAGAATGAGAAGCTGCAAGAAGATCTTAAAGATGAAAATGATCTGTTGGATAAATTAAATAAGAGTTCTACTAAAATTGATGAAAAAATCACAAGTCAGAGGAGGAATGGAGAGAAACAATGTCTATGTTTTTCAAGCTTTGAAGTTGGTGAATCATCTGGCACTATGGACATCAATGCAGGAAATAAATCAACACCCAAGGTGAACAACAACACTGGTAATAGAAGGTATAGACCAATATGTTTTAATTATCATAAGGAAGGTCATACATCTAATATATGTTGGTCTAAACCTATTGGTCCTAATGTTAAACCTAGAGGCCCTATTACTAGATTAAGAAATTCTTATGATAGAACTGATAACTACAATGCTAGATCTAATGCATTCCATGGAGTTTTTTATTATTGTAACAAAATTTTTCATAGGGCTGATAAGTGTAGGGCTAGAGTCAACAATCAGTGGTCATATGATTACAACAGAAAGAGACCTAACAATCAAGGTAACCAATCAGATGTCACATGTTCTATTTGCCACAACTATGGACATATGGTTGTGAATTTCAGATTAAGGACATCTAGAGTTAATTTTGGACCTTAGAGACAAACATGTATGACTTTTTACATTTGTAACAAATTTTTTCTTCTTGTTCAAACATGCAGAGAAAAGAAGAATATCAGAGGTCAACCAATGGACAAGGTTGAAAATGATAAAGGGAAACAAATTGTAGATGCTAAAGAAACAAATAAGAAGGTAAAAGATACACAGGTGAAGAAAGGTGAATTTAAATCTTTTGACTTGAATAAGAACTCTGCAACTGCATAAAATATGGAGACTTCATCGGTGAACTAAGTCTATTTTTGGCTTAGGGGGATCACTAAAGGAAAAATCCTAAACCAACCCTATAAGTGAATGAGCGGTAAGATTCATATGCATAATAAGATGCCTAGTTGTGATTAGAATGATGGTTAGTAAAGATAAAGTGCTATATTTTCTTTTGTGCATGCATATAACAGATGTTATGTTTTAACCATTGTGACTAGTGTAAAACACTATTTGACTGTTGTGTATAATGTTTACATTCTCAACGATAAAATGGTGGAAAAGTAAAGTCATTTTTTACTTTGAATTCTAGCGAGTTTTACTAGAGAACTTGTTCACATTCCAAAGTGATTAAGAGTATTGTGTGTCTGAGTATTTTGAATTCGAGTGGTGAATCATATCATTCATCAAAGAACACTAATCAATGAAGAGGAAGGTTGGTGCTTTTGCTGTGAATATTTTGTAGATGTGTTATTACAAAGAGTTGATTATTGACATTATGGATACTCCTATGTTGGCCTACATCATTTATGAGCCAATGCATGTATTCAAGTTACATCCTTTGAAGGAAAATGAAAATGATCCAATAGGTTCCCTATCTTTGATACCCTATGGTGTATTATTGATAGAAGATATTTGATCATTCATCCACTGTAAGGTGGAAGATTTTGGAGATTACAAAATCTACTATGAGTTCACAATGTTGTCAAATGATCAAGGTTTAAAGAACAGGCATATCTATCTGATGCACAAAGGTTTTACATATGTGGTTGAGATACCTTATGATTTTCATCCATATTAGATAAGATATGTATTGAGAAGAGTCCATGATCAATTCATATGGTTGGACAAGCCACACAAGATTATGAAAAAGATAATCAAAAGGGTTACTGGTTTCTATGCGACCGATGAGAAACCAACTCTACAAACTATAGATGCTAATTTGGTTACTCATTTGACCAAATCCAAAAAAGATCACCAACATATGACTATCAAAGATATTGAAGATGAGGAAGTGACATTTTGTGCAATCGTGGTAGGATATAGAGTATACTAGTTCAATTGGTTGAACAATGTACTTGGTGGAGCAATTCATGCTTCTTATAGAATGGTAGACGAAGATGCCAAATACAACCTATGTAAGATGTTGAGGAGCCAATTCTTTGTAAACATGGAAAGGATCAAGAAGGATAAGAAACAATCATTGAAAAATGGATCACTCCTAGTATGTATATTATTTTGCTTGTAGAATAATTTTGCTTGAATAGGTCCAATCACATGGTCAGAGGACAAACTGGTAGTAATGTAGATTAAGAAATGTATCGGGATGTTAGGAAACAATTTTGATAGTGTTATGTGGGGATATTTCAAATATTTTCAAGAGAAAATGCACATGAGAGAGAGAATCTCAACTGGTATTGTTGAAAAATATAAAGTTGATATTTGTTTTCTAATAGATAGAGACAGATGTATGTTACAAGAAGTTCAACCTAGACCATTTTGGGTACCGGCTATGGGATATGAGGTAGATGGTGATTTAGTAACTTTACATGATGTACTATTGTCAAAACCAATTGACACTTCAACACCTAGGTTTGGAATATATGAGGAGTCATCTCTAAAAATTCACAGTCAATTGAAGGAACCAATAATCCAAAGGAAAATAAGGAAACAAGTTGATAACTTAGCCAAAATAAGTGTCATTAACCAAGAAATGATGAAAAAACTTAGGAAGAAACTGTAGACTGAAGAAGCAGGCACATCAACTACTGTAGAAGTTAAGATAGGTGAAGTTGAGGGTTTAACACCTTAGATAGTCACTATGAGTTTAGTACTAAAACAAACTTAACCTATTACTACTCCTATTATGACTAAGCCACTAAAGAAGTTACTTGTGATTGTTCAACAAACCTATAGAAGGAAGAAAGAGAAGACATTTGGCTATAAAGAGTCAAAAGGAAAGAAAGAGAGCAAGGATAAGGTTGAAGTAGATGAAGTTGAAAATGAGTCTGATAAGGAACAAAAGGAGCTAAGAGCTAGTGGGAGGAAGTCCACACTAGTAGGAAAGCATACTAAGAAAACTGTCAAGATTGATAAAACTATTACTATTGATAGCATAGTCCAAGATGTTAAGGGATATGGAAGGATGGCTGATGTGATGAAATACTTTGATAAATTTGTCAATGAAGATAAAAAGAAGATAGAGGATGCAGTTGTAAAGACCCTACATGCATTTTACAAAGCACCAAGTGAATAATACAAGGCTATACCTAAGGAACTATACAAGATAATTGATAGGAAATGGAGAGAAGCTCTAAAGATTGATAGAGTGATGATGGAACAAGAACTTGCACTATTACAACCTGAATTGATAAATGAGGATGTGAAGATAATGGTTGAAGCAATGAAGTCAAAATTCAAGACAAGGAACAAAGTAACAAGGATTCTCATTGGAGAAACACAATCAGTATGGGTTGAGATAGTAGATATATAGAAAAAGTATATTGAAACATGAGAAAGCAACTAAAGAAAAATTGGTTGAAGAGAAAGGCCAAGGTCAAGAGTCAACAACTAAAGAGATACGAGAAGTCATAGATAATGTTATCTCTGATATACATGAGAAAATGCAAAATATTGATACTCAAACTCAAGTGGACGCACCAAGTGAACAGACTACAGAGAAAGTGACAGAATAGAAAGGTGAAGGTCAAAAGGGTGATGAAGAGTTATTTTCAGTAAAGAGGAAGCTAGAACTAACCGGTGAAACTAACACTAAGAAAAAGAATAGAACAAAGGATTCAAATAGATCTGAGGAAGAGGATGAAGAGGAACCAAAAGATAAATAAATTCAAGCACCTATTGATATAACAAAGATGATCCCTAAGGAGTTGATGAAAGTATCTGAGAAGCTTAAGGTGAAAGCAGAAAAGAACAAACTTAAAGGAAAGAATAAGGCTAGAGTACTGAAGGGTTCCAGGAACATACTTGGTGTCCTAGTTCCTGATGTAGAATATGATTCAAATGATAGTCCTATTATCAGATGGACATTGTTGTAAATAATGGAATGGTGTACTGAGAGGGGAGGGGTGAATGAGTACCCTAAATTTTTTTATCAATTAACCTTTATCCTTTTAGTAATCAATTCTATTACCATTCATATCTGCTATTCTATCTTTGTGTATGTTATATCAGTTCATAATTTAATAAGCATGTAAAAAATTCATAGAAACATTCATGAAATGTATAGACACATTACACAATATTTGGTAATGCAGAAAACCCCTGTTAGAAGGTAAAAATTACGGTGGGGATGAAACCCACAAAGCTTCACTATTTACAGAATGGAAGGGGTCGGTTAAGGCATCCAATTTGATCACTTCTAATGATCTACCCTATTAGGAGTATTATGTAGAGACTGGTTAAGGTCTCCTCTATTAAGAGCTTTAGCAACACTATTTAGTGTGCACTCGATTAAGAGATTTACAAAGAATTGTTAAATCCACCTTTCTTGAAAGGGTTTCTTCTATTTGCTACACTTGTTAGAATGTAGACAAAACTATTCAGTGACATGACTGTATGGAATCTACAATTTCTGATTACAGATCCATTAAATTCACATGTACAATGTATCACCTAATGTGATTGATTAATACCTTTGTTTCTCAGTAGCCTTGAATTTGGTTCTTGATAACCTAATTCATCTTTTGTTGTTATTTCTTGAAACTCTTAGTCTGATCCATAGATGGGATCCTTGGCTACTATCATGCTCACATCCATATGAAATGAATGATTACACATCTATTTATACAATAGATTGACCTAATTAAGTTGCACGTATTACAAAGATAACTCTATGATCAAAGGTTTACAACTTGACCTTGATCTCCGAGTTTGCATGTTTTCAATCAGTTAGACTAATTAAAACAATTACAATTACATTTCTTGTCCCTCAAGAAATGGTTTTAAATCAAATAAAAAAGCTAAATATAAAACATAAGTGTTTTATCTGACGTAGAAGTCAGATCCACATTTCTCAAGATTTAATTGACTTTCGGTGACTGATGCTCAGGTTACTCTATTGTCAGTCTGTCTGTGTTCCTTTTGGGAACTATCCTTCAGGTTCCCTTGCTCTGTCGAGTTCCTCTTCTTTTATGCTCTGTCAGTTTACACTTCAATATTTTTGGGTTGAACTATGAAAACTGTGTCAGGTTTCTCTTGTGATCTATCTTGTCTGGTTTCTCTTGAACTTAACACTTTTGGTGACCTTTTTTATATGTACTTTTAGTTTCTACTGAAATCCTATCTTTTGATGTAGGTGTTACCGATGGTTCATAAAATATTTTCCCTTTGCATACTAATGGAAAAATGGTTCATAAACTATTTTCCCTTTGTATACTAATGAAAAAATGTGTCATCAATCTCCCCCTTTAACATTAGTATCAAAAACTGATATGTGAAAAATACTAAACTGTGTAGTATGTACACCATGTGTTTACATTGTCATTTATGACTCCCCCTATGCATATGTCAGTATAGTATACGTATATACATGTACACTTGCCTTTATACTATACTCCCTTTTCACCTTATCTTCATATCATTTTCCCCTTTGTATCATATCTTTCTTCCGCTTTTTAGTAGTGTACATATCACTTTCCCCCTTTTTTGATAGTAAGGTAAAAGGTGTATACTTATAACTTATCAAAAATATGGGAATGGGAATTCTTCATGTCTTCCATCAGTTTCTCCCATTTATCCTTTAGGTGTTCAAGAGCCATTTTCTCTGTGTGATTTGGGCATCCATATCATAGATGTTGTCTGCTATAGACATCTCTAGGGTGGCAATTAACTATCTTATCGAAGTCATGTGTTGTTGCAGAAGTGTAAGATTTGGTAGCATTAGAGCTTGTAGCTCGGTAACCTCATCTCTAAACTTGGTTTTTGCCTCTAGAATTTCCTGTCTCAACCTTCTAGATTTCATAATCTTTTCCAAATGCATCTTGATTGCATTGTCATTTGTGGTTTGACTGTGTGCACTTGTATTTAGATCATAATCTATTTATGCAATCTTATCACTATTTTCCTTAGTGAATTTCTCTAAAGTGTACAAATTTTGTATTAAGGCAATAGCTTCAAAATTTATTTGATCTAATTCATCTACAAGTTCTGAGAGCTTTACCTTGTTGACTGCCACTTCTTGGCTAATCTTTTCTGTCAATTTGTATTGATATTTTTGTTCAGATCATTCCTTAATTTCTTTTTCTACATCCACATTCTAAGATGTGATGGCCTCAGTTAGAATGACAAGTTGATCAAGGATGGGGGCATCTTGATCAACATCTATGTCAAGAACTATTTGTGTCAATATATCCCTTGTAGTTTCTAACACTAGGGATTATTTGTGCTCTTTCCTTAGCTTTTCTTGCATACCTTTCCTTTGACATATTTCCCAATACTCTTGGAGAGATTCAAAATCCAATGTAGAAGGGTCACACTTCAATATCTCAATGATTTAATCTAGTGTTACCTTTAGCTTGGACTTCTTTGTCTTCTTATTCTTCTTGGATGCTGAGTGGGAAGCACTTGAATGTATCACCAAAGAAAGATCCTTTCCTTGGTCAGATGTGCTTGACAAAGGCTTTTGTGGTGTTGTGTCTTTTTTCCTGCTGCTTCGTATCTTCCTATCAGTTGGCAGTGGACGTCTCCACATCAACCTTTGGTTTATCTATAGCATCTCCTACGGTATCCTTAGGAGTATCATCTTCTTTCTTCTTTTCTTCACCTTTTTCTTTCTTCCCTTCATCTATTTCTTGTTGTGCTCCATCTATGACATTTTGATCATTAGTTGTATCTTTTTGTTCATCATTACCCTTATCATCGGGTATGCTTGCATAAGGATCGGGTGCATTTTCCTTTTGTGATATTATGTTAATATCTTTTATTAACAATGGCATTTAGCCTGGTATATTCACCTGTGCAACATTTTTAGTTATGTCCTATTTGTCGGTTTGGGCTGGGACAACAGTGCATCTTCATCTTTTTGTACCTCATCTGCAAGATCTCCTCTGCTAATATCAATGATAGTATTATTAGGCCATGTTTCATCTGCAGTGTCCATATTCTTGTTAACTTTTGTGTTCAAAGCTTCTTCATTAACATCCTCATCAGTTATAAGAATATGTTCGGGGCTCAGTTTAGCCTAATATTTTTCATTGTGTGGCTTTTCGGTAAGAGTTGCTTGTGGCTTGAGGCTTTAATACCTTTTTGATACATTAAGTATCTTTCTCCATTCATCCTCACTTTTTCTATCAAGTTCAATTAGATGTCCCTTTAGTACTTGGTAGGCTCTTAATTTTGGTGAGAACTTGTTGGAATGTTTCTTCATCATTTCTTTAATTTCTTCCATCTTAGATTCAGGAGGAATGACTGAAACTAGGGATATTTCCCTTGATTGTTTCTCTTCCTTTAGAGAATATGTCCACCTAGCCGAAAATCTATCCATAAGTTCTTTTGGCATTTTATCTTCAAATTGAATTGGTATATATTTAAATATACTAATTGTTAACCAAATTTTTATATCCTATGCAATTTGGCCCTTGTTTGTGTTTCCCGCCCAAAATGGCTAACCCCTCTTTTCAAAAAGTCTTACTCTTGTCTCGTCGTGCAATCGCGGTGAAATTTGATTCAAGTTATTAAGTTGCGCGAGTGCGCGACGAGCTGCCAATCGCAGTCATCGCGCAATCGTGATCTATTCTTGCCCAGGTCCCATCCGTTCCCGACTGAGCGACGAGCTAGAATGAATGTTATCACGCAATCGCAAGTCATTTTCCAATAGTCATGCCCCGTCTACGAGTTGGCAACGAGCGGCAGTAAGTGACCATCGCGCAATCGCGATCAGTCAAAGTCAAGGTTTATAAGGACCGCGAGTAGGCGATGAGTCATTTTCAATGATGTGTCGCGCGGTCGCAATGACTGTTTCATGACAGGTTTCAAGGTTGCGGGTGTGCGACGAGCTAAAGGATAATGTCATCGCGCACTCGCCGAGTAGAAAAGATGAAGATGACATAAGTCGCGAGTATACGATGAGCAAAGAGGACAAGTCATTGCTCAGTCGTCGATGGATAAAGGCAAATAGAATGCTGCTCGCGACCTTGCGATGAGTAGAAGTGGGACCCATCGCTCAGTCGCAGGGAATAAGGATAAGTCAAAGATCAACCTACGAGTGTGCGACTGAAGAAAACAAAGAAGGTGTCGCGTAGTCGTCGAGCAGTTTGGGACAAAGAAAAGGAGCTCGCGAGTGCGCGACGAGCAAAAAGCAAGGCCTCGTCGCTCACTCGCCGAGCAATGAATATAAAGGGAATACAGTCTGCGGTTCTACGATGAGCTAGGGGAGGAATGTTGTCGCACAGTCGCTGGACAAGGAAAAGTAAAGAAAATAAGCTCACGAGCGTGCGACGAGAAAAAATTAGGGGGCTCGTCGCTCACTCGCCGAGCAATGAAGATAAAGAACGGGGTCCACCTTCAGTCGTGAAGTCGTGTGAAGAATTCAACAGTTGATGAAACATCTTCCGACTTGGCTACCATCCCTTGGTTTCCTTGTCACCAGAACAGGCGATGACTCAGCTTCCTCAGTGTACAATAGATGGACCAGTGGCCGTGTGACAGATGGCATAGGACGTGTGGATGTGGGCCCTCAGTCGCCTGATCGCCGGACAGGGGAAACGGATCACACGACTAGGCGACTAAGTGTTTCTTTCCCTTCAGTCACAAGATCGCTGGATAAGTTAAAGGTATGCTTAGTTTTCAAGCGATTAAGCGACAGCCGTCCGATGCAAAGCATAGATGATCTAACGGTGGTCGCTAGGTCAGGTGATAAAAGTGCCCTATGTGAAAAGTACTCCCGACTTGGCGATTAGGGTAGTCTCAAGATCGCTGGAAAGGTCAAAGGGCTCGGTGCTGGGTTCTCCTGACTTGGCGACTAAGTGTGGTCACGTAGTCTCAGAACAGAAAGATAGCATCTGGCGACTGGGCGACGAGCCACGGCAGTTAAAGGTGACAGTTAGGCGCTGGGTCACTAGAAGAATGATGAGTTAAGTGAAATACGTCACGACTTTGATTTAACACAGTCAGGATGTCGCTGGATCTGAGCTCGGGTTAAACAAAGGTAAAAAAGTGCTTTGTCGCCAAGTCTGGAGATTTAACTATGGTTAAGGTCTGATGCTCGCGACAAAGAGACCAACGGTCAGTCGCGTTGTCGCTAGACTTTGAATTTGAATGTTTGGCGGTAGATTTGGCACTGTGAACGCTTGGCAGCCATGGTTCCTCTGTGCTTGTGTTCCAGAGCTGATCAGAAAGGTCTAATTGCAGAGAGACCATGCACAGAGAGTCTGTTGATCCCTGGAATAGATTTTTTTGATGTCGGTGGAGAAACAGAAGATTCAGAGACGTGGAAGGAGATACAGAGTCCAATCAGAAGTTATTGCTCTCGGGTGCAGTTGGAAAAAGGACATGGTCATGATCGATGGCTCATTGATGAGAAATTGAGCGGCGGCCGTCAGGGGTCATTTCTTGTCCTAGGAGATAGGATCAGTTGGTGAGCATTCATGATGGAGACTTAGTTGCAGAGTATTGCTCGTGGATTCAGGTTGTGTGTCTACGGGCATGATCCAGTACAGGGATGGGCGAAAAAGGGAAATCTGATCTAGTTGATTCACTTGGTGCACATTTATGGCCAGACTAGATTTTATCCTAGTGTCAATTAGTACATTGTAAATCTGTAACCGTAGTTAGGTTTTTTGAGACTCCTGCCTGCGTGCATGGGAGTATTAAAAGTTTTTGAGAGCCTTAGTGCTCAGATTTGGCAATTGTTAGGAGATTTTTCTCTCAGAGACCAGTTCGTGGCAATCTTTCTGCCCTTGTGGTT
>MU223381.1:688993-725465 GCA_018584345.1 Thuja plicata | reverse complement strand
CTGAGATCCAAGCCCTAATTTTGGTGCATCACCTAGTAGGTAGTTTGCTTTCAGTCATTTCCCTTTCATGCAATCCTTCTATCCCTTTCCCTCAAAAGATTTACTTTCCTGTTTAAGAAGCAAATTACGGTGATTATCCAAGAGGAACCAGCCTAGGACCTGGAGGTCTCATCTCGGTTAGTGTAAGGTCCCACAACCTTGAGATGATTCCCATGTTATACTGGATTATCAAGACCAAGAGAGCTTGAGATCAGAGGCGCAAATTCAGTGTATAACACTAATCATTGTGATGATCCCTTCTTCTAACTTGTTCAGGTCCTCGGGGTCCAGAGTTAGCCATTTTCTAATCTTGGGGTCATTTATTGATCCTAACTTGATCATTGATGCATATACCTCATCAATTGTGGTAGGCATTTTATTCTTAATAGGTTGTTCATCTAGTTCAGTATCTTCTAAATCTTCTTTGGTTCTGATGAACTTCCTTCTTTTAGTTGGTGCCTTTTTCCCTGTTTGAGGATTTCTTTTATAGGTCCTCACTTGACCTTTCTTGATTGGTGAAGGAATTGCCTCCTTTGTTGTCCAAATTCTGGTCCTAGATGCAACAATAGTCCTAGGCTTCTTTAGGGGTGGTGCATCAAACTTTGTGGATTCTGAGTCACTCACCTTCTTAGCTTCACCGACGGGTGACTGTCCCTTAGTTTCTTTTGTTTGTTCTGTTTCCTCTTCATTTACTGACAAATTTTTCTTCAAAGCCTTAACCATTTTATCTTTCTTCCTGTCTATCTTTTTCACAACTAATCCAATTTTTATCCTTTCCTTGGTTTCCTCATAAGTTCCAAACTTAGGTTGTGACTTGTCCAATGGTTCATTTATCAATGCTTCAATAGCATTGGTGGCTTGATCTATGTTAACCTCATAGTGAAGTGGTGCCAGCCATGCTATCCTTAGTACAACTGGCTTGATATAGGTGTAATCAGTGTTGACCATAAAATAAATGTCAGTATTGCACTTTTCTACCAGTTGTTGTGGTATCCTCATCCTCTTCTGCATTCTTTCTTTGAATCCAGTGAATTATTCATCCATGACTGATTCAAAATTATCTCCTAGTGATTTTATGAACTCACTAATTTCTGTGCGGTCACTAGTTGGATAGCATCCCATTTTACATTTCCTATGGACGGGAAGGATTCTTGAAAATAGAAAAATATGCACATAATGAGTGAACCAAACTTACATGAGTTAGACTTTGCAGTCCTGATTGTCCTAATGTTCTCATCTAATTGCCTTAGTAGAAGTTCTGACAGATCTAACTGTAGTCCCTTCTTAACAATTTTGTGTGTTGTATCCATTGCTCCAGATGCAATAATGTTAATCCTTCTAGCCTAAAAGAATTTGTATCCTAAGACTCATGCTCCAAATTTCATTTCATCATTGTTTATGGTGGATATCTTTAATCCTCTTCCATCCCATAATGCTCATGTTTTCTTTTCAATGTCAGTGCGAGGGGGTACTTTAGTGCCTTTTCTTTATCAGTTATAGGAGAACTGGTAACATCATGTATACCATCCCTGGTTATTAGTTTTAGCTCATCCATCCATATCTTTCAGTCATGTACTCTACTAAGTACTAACTGAATCCATTCAGTCTTGAATTCCTTCAGGAATAATAGGGCATATGTGAGCCCTTTCACTTCAATGTTCTTATGTTCTTCTTTGATTATTCCATCATCTTTACAAATATTTTTTTAATCTTTCGCAACTTCAAGGTCTCCTATTTCTGTAATCTTGCAGTGAATATATGCTCGGACATCCTCAATGAGCAAAACCCTAGTTGGGTTGTGAAGAAACCTCAGGATAGATCTTGTAATGAGGTTCTTCACAAGTGGTATTCTTGATTAGATTGAGCTTTATCTTCTTTGCATTCTTGATCTGGGAGGTTCATGAAGTAGTTGCCATCATTTCAGAAATTAGGGATTTTTTTCGTAACAGAAAACAAAGTTCTTGGTGAATGTTGTTACTTACTTCAATCTCCTATGATTGCTGGGAATATTTTTTAGTGCTATGAATAGGGTTGAAGTCACTCTACAATCTAGTCACTTTGTGCTCTGGTTACTCTCTGCCTTTTTTCTCAAATCACTTTGTGAACAATGAGTTCTCCCATCGACTATTTATAGACTTTTACCCTAAGTCATGTCATAAATTCTCACCCACTTCTCTGTGATTGAAGATGGAGTCATCGGGTAGCATACACACTTCATTCTCGGTGAGAACACAATTCTTAGGCTAGGTGTCAACTCATTTGACTATTTACTGACAGATCTCGATATATGGCGAAGACAACATTGTCTTTTTACATGATTACTAACGGAGCTTGGTTTACACTAGTGACTTAGCTTTGTATGTACATTGATGATTTTTGGAAAGCATTTACCAATGAGGTTGAATTCATAGAATCATAACAAGTAATACCACAGTGCATCATTAATCATGCTAGTTTGGCATTTCATTCATGTATAATAGAACTGATGCAAAATATAACTTGGTATAATGCAGTTCCATACTTACTTGTTCTACTTAGGTGGGGGTGGTGATGTCATCAGATCCATTAGATAAGGTGTCACCAATTTCCTTTCTCGGTCCAGCTTCATCAGTGTTTGTAGATTTCCTCCACATTTTGTTTCTGATCTTCCTGATGTCTTCAATGATGTTTCCATTGGCAAAAGTGCTTGTCTCTGTCACTCGTTCTCTGTAGTCTTTTCTTAGATGACCAAATTTATGACAGTGTAGACATGCCATTCCAGGGTTAGTCTAGCTCCTATAATTTCTCATCCACTGTCTCATGCAGTTTGTAGCTATGTCTCAAAATCTTCCACATACTGTGCAATTTTCCCATGTATTGTAATCCCAAACATATGAGTTACGGACTCTGTTTGGTTGATAAGCAGTTTCATTTTCTTTACACTTCCATGCTTGCCTTTTCTTCTTCCTGCATTCAAGAGATATGTGCCCATTCATTTTGCATGTAGGACAGTATTTTTCTATGTAGGTTTCCTTCTTTGTTTGTTTCACCTCAGATTTACATTCATATGCTTTATGTCCTTTCTTGTTACATTTATAACAAATTCCTATGAATGAAGTTGTGGATTTAGGAATACCTTTTATTTTTCTCCTATAGACATTTGATGTGTGGCCTAGTTTTCCATAGTGATTGTATGACTGCTTTCTTGGTCTTTGATTTGTGTAGATATTCTTTGGATCAGCTTGGTATGGTGATTCTTCATTCTCGGTATACCCTAGTCTGATATTGTTGTTGACTCTTCTTTGTCCATCTAGAAAATCATCCATCCTTTTGGTGCTTTCTTCAGCTCTTTTGATCATGTCATTATGTTTTTGCTGAATTCTCACTTCACGCTTCAGTTTTTCATTTTCTTCTCTTAGCTCACCGATAGATTCTATTCTTTCAATGAGTTCTATGTTCATTCAGTTTACCTCCTGACTCATAAGAATAGTCTGATTGGTGATCTCATGATGATGTTCCATAAGTCTTTGTATTTCTGACTCTTTCTCTTGTAGCTTTTCAGTAATCTTCCTTCTGTCATCAATATCTATTGTTCTTTCTTGCTCAGCTTGTCTAGCATTATTCATGACATCAATCATTCTAACCATCTATGTCTCTTGACTGATTTGCATAGGTTTTACTTGTCCAGCTAGATATTGATTGATTTCATTCAAATTTGTGATGCTTTCTTCAAATGTGTCTGATGCTTTTCTAGATGCATATTGTGATCACTCAAATAGATGAGGTATCTCTTCCTCATGGTAGTCTCTTTCATTACAACAAGATGCCATAATCTTTCTTTATCCAGTAATTATCTCATCTTGATTCTAGCTTATTTATATTGTTCATAGAAGATCTGTATCTCTAACTTCTGATTCTCAATACTCTTGTCTAGCTTGTACCTTTCCATTGTATGATCTTTTCTCTTAAGTCATTAAACTTTTCCAATTAAGAGATCTAACTTTGATACCAATTGTTGGAAATAATGGAATGGTGTACTGAGAGGGGAAGGGTGAATCGGTACCCTCAAATTTTTTATCAATTAACCTTTATCCTTTTAGTAATCAATTATATTACCATTCATATCTACTATTCTATCTTTGTGTATGTTATATCAATTCATAATTTAATAAGCATGTAAAACATGCATAGAAACATTCATAAAATGTAAAGATACATGACACAAGATTTGGTAACGCAGAAAACCCCTGTTAGAAGGTAAAAATTGTGGTGGGGATGAAACCCACAAAGATTCACTATTTGTAGAATGGAAGGGGCTAGTTAAGGCTTACAATTTGATCACTTCTGATGATCTAACCTGTTAGGAGTATTATGTAGAGATTGGTTAAGGTCTACTTTGTTAAGAGCTTCAGCAACACTGTTTAGTGTGCACTCAGTTAAGAGATTTACAAAGGATTGTTAAATCCATCTTTCTTGAAAGGATTTCTTCTATTTTCTACACTTGTTAGAATGTAGACAAAAATATATAGTGACCTGAGTGTATGCAATCTACAATTTCTGATTACAGATCCATTAAATTCACATGTACAATGTATCACCTAATGTGATTGATTAATACATTTGTTGGTCAGTAGCCTTGAATCTGGTTCTTAATAACCTAATTCATATTTTATTGTTCTTTCTTGAAACTCTTTGTCTGATCCATAGATGTGCTCCTTGGCTACTATCATCCTCACATCTATATGAAATGAATAATTACACATCTATTTATACAATAGATTGACCTAATTAAGTTTCATGTATTACAAAGATAAATCTATGATCAAAGGTTTACAACTTGACCTTTATCTCCTAGTTTTCATGTTTTCAATTAGTTAGACTGATTAAAACTATTAAAATTACATTGCTTGTCCCTCAAGAAATGGTTTTAAATCAAATCAAAATGCTAAATATAAAACATAAGTGTCTTATCTGACGTGGAAATCAGATCCACATTTCTCAGGATTTAACTGACTTTCGGTGGTTGATGCTCGGGTTTCTCTATTGTCAATATGTTGGTGTTCCTTCTATGAACTATCCTTTGGGTTCCCTTTCTTTGTTGGGTTCCTTTTCTTTTCTGCTCTGTTGGTTTACACTTCAATATTTTTAGGTTGAACTATGCAAACTGTACTGGGTTTCTCTTGTGATCTGTCTTGTCGGGTTTCTCTTGAAATTAACACTTTCGGTGACCTTTGTTATCTGTACTTTCAGTTTCTACTGAAATCCTATCTTTCATTGTAGGTGTTAATGATGGTTCATAAACTTTTTTCCCTTTGCATACTAATGGAAAAATGGTTCATAAACTATTTTCCCTTTGCATACTAATGGAAAAATGTGTTATCAGACATATTGAACAAAGTCATTTCTGATCAAATACCCGACTTAGAAAATGTACCAATAAAGTTAGCAAAGAAATATTATGAGTAGCAAAGGACTAAGAAGCTAATGGAGACTATATCATTAGACAAAGAGTCACTTACATTTGAAGTGAACAAATTGAAGGAAATCCTGAAGGAGGTGGGACAGTTACTTGTCAAAATATCAAAGTTTACAACTTTTACTTAAGACCCAGAGAAGAGGAGAGATGAGGCTCAATAGGAGCTTAATAGTTCAGAAAACAAAATATAGTAGTTCAACAACTAAATATAGTAGTTCATTGAAAGAAATCATCCATAGGCAATCCAAGAAGAGTAGGATAAAAGGATTATCAAGATCTTGGAAATGCAAACATATTTGGCCCTCATAGTAGGCATTATGTAACAACATGTGAAAGATGGAAAGATCAAACTTAGTCTACCAATGATGAGCACATTGGCTGCTATGGAGGGGTTGGCATCAGTAATGCATGGGTAGATCATGTCTTTGGTGCACTTGCAGGAGTCATGGGAGGAGTCTTTGAGGACTGCTAAGGTAAATTTCAAGGATGTGTTTGATAGGTTATGAGATTTTTGAATGTTTTTTAGGTTTTTGTACCTTTGTTATTGTTGACAAAAGGGGGAGTATAATTATGGATACAATGAAAATAATTCAACTGGGAATTATGAGCTTAAGAGGAGTTATGTATGGTAGAATAGTTTTGCGATCAATTCCAAAAAAGGAGACTATTAGTATTATGGTGGTTTTTGGAGTTCTTATGATGAGAGGTCATAAGGGTCCATAATTAGTTGTCATTAACAAAAACATTATTAGTTAACATGATTGGATCGACCAGTAAGATGTTTTTATTATTGGTAATGGAAGAAACAATTAAGTGTGGTGATTGATGTATAGGAAGAACGCTTTGAGTCAGAGAATTTGGCAGTGGTTGAGTTGCAACACATATTGGGAATTGCAATCTTAGAGGATTTTTTATATGGTTAGTAGAATCCTTGATTCTGACCACGATATTTAATTTAGTGATTTGAGTGAATTGTGTTTTTGGTGAAGAAGATAGTGTACCTATTGGTTCACTAATTAGAGTTTCATGTTAAATCGTTTAAGGTGATGGATGTTAGGTTGGCTATTGGTCATAAACATGGATATTATGTTTGATTCTGACATGTTAGGTATGTTTGAAGTTGATCTTGAGGTGGTTGATCATTTTTGTGGGCCGACTATGATGAAAAGTTTTTAAGTCTTAAGTGACCTAAGGACAAAACTATATAAGGTGATCTAAATCATTTAATTTAAGGTTATGATCATTTTTTTTCAAATTGAGCAATCAGATATTGAAGGAGTAGAGATTAGTGCAGCATCATAAACCAGAGAGCAGAGTGGATCTAACAAGTATGCAGTGCCATTCTATAGATCCAGAGATAGATTTTGTTACTCTAAGCCAACCCTCTTGGTTGGGAAGATAAATCCCTTGACTGGGTGAACTTTAACATGTTCCTATTGTAAATCCTTTAATAGGGTAACTGCTTAATTGGTGTTTGAAATCCCCTAGCAAGGTAGACCCTAAAAGGACTTTTGATAATTCTAACAAGGTACTAATCACTTTTAACAGGGTGAACCCTTGACAGGGTATTGTAGCTCCTACCAGTGCAAACACTTTATGTTGTAGTGAAGTGAATTTGTGGGTCTCATCCCCACCATGGTTTTCTCCCTCTTACAAGGGTTTCCACATGAAAAATTTGTGTGTTATATGTGATGTTTATGTGGATGTTGGATGTTATTTATTTCTATTTGATATTATCATTTGTAGGTTTCATTGTTTGGAAATTGCTAGTTAATAGATGTTAGATTGGTGGTGAAAATTATTAAGTACTTGTCTTCACTGATTCACCCCCCCTCTTAGTGCCTTTGAAAACTAACACAATAATTATCATTAATATCACACTCCACATTCCCATTTCTATTTGAGACTTCCATATCTTCCTCTCTAGAGTTAGGGTCTCCGTCATTATTAGTACCCATTTATCAATCAAACGAGCGGAATCAGTATGGGGCAAGATCAACCCATAGGAAATCAACCTAATCATGAAATAAAATCTAGTAAGCACAAATAATGAGCAATATATCAAGAAAGAAAAAGGAAATAAATCATGAAACAAACACAGGTAGAGGCATAGAAAACAAGAAGGTAAAGAGAAAACCGCGTAATCTAACACAAGGCACCAAGAATGCACACAAGCATCAACAACTAGAGTACAAACTCAAAATAAGGTGAAAGGGAAGCCTTTATAGAGTCGTACAAGTTTGCATTTGGCCAATTTCAAAGAGTTTATTGTAAATAAAATATGTCTGACATGTAACAACACCCTTGGTGAGTTTCAATAGATCTGTGCATGAGAAACAACACACCTGAGCATAAAAGGGGCATATTTCATAGAGAAAAATAGTTTAAATGAGGAAGAATGACACACCTTTCCTTCAAAATAGCAACAATAATGAAAAACTTAGGTTTCAAGCTAAAGAACAACAAATTTTAAGAGATGATGGCATGTATGGTCATGAGAAGAGAAGATATTGAAGAGGGGTGTTCAAATACAAGGAGAATAGTAACAAGGAGTGTGCAATGCAAGCATGAAATAGTGGCTAGGAAATATGTCAATATAGTAGTGAAAAGAGCATGGAAATCAGTCAAAGAGAAGTAGTGAAAGGAAAATTTATGAGATAGAGGTTACTAGGTGCAAAGAACAATGAAAATGAATAAAAAGGATCAATTCCTTAATAAAAATTGGTGATTTGTATGTGTACATAGTGATGAAAAAGCATGTTTAGGAAAATATATATAATACATATTTTCTTTGAAATTATGAATTTAACTGTTACATGTCGTAATAGGACAACATTGAAGGTAATTTCTCAAAGCCTTAACAGAGAGCAAGATAGTATAATATCATAGTAGTCAAGTGAAAGATCATGAAAGATTTAAAACAGTGACTAGGGATATGACTGTGGATTAACTGTCACAAGGTATGCAAAGGTTCAAGAGTAGCATAAAGACAAATAGAGAAGTTGGAGGCTCAATCAGTGGAGAAGATCATGCAACTGATGTCATCAACTTGAGGCCTTAAAATGGAAATTTTTGAAGGAGATCCAAAAATTCATTTGAACCAAAGAGCACACATGGAAAATGCATGGTTCAATTTTTTTTGAGCCAACCAACTTCATATTTCATTAATTGTTTACCTCTTTTTGAGGGATATTCAAATTTGCACAACCCGTGAAGATGTTTTTCAAATTCAAAAGTCATTGGCCTTGATTTCAAGAAGATTGTTTCAGTCAAGATCTTGATTTGAAGCAATACTTTGAGTTAGCTTTTGGCCACATCATCTTCACTTGCAATTGACTCATCTAGTCCATTTTATTTAGGTCAAATAGTTGGAGCATCAAGCCAAAAGGGAGACAAGAATCCAAATTTCAAATTCTTGGAGCATCCTCTTAGTATAAGTCAAGTTTCTTCTTCTTTTCTCTAGATAGTTCTTATTCACTTCTTGCAACCTCAGCAAGAGAGAGTACTTGTAACTCAAGTTTAGAATTGTTAAAGCTTTATAATCATTTTCTCCTTCTAATTTTAATGAAAACAACAAAATTTCCTTCTCTATCAACTTGTTGTTTGTTGTGAATGAGTGAATTTGAGTTAGTTATTGGGGTTTTATGTAAATCTTTTACTTTCATATTCATTTCAAGCAATCTATAGTAGCAAGATGTATGTTTGGTACATGATATATGTTGTGTAATATAGTTATAACAATAATTTTTAGTTGTGAAACATAGAGTTTCCTTCATACAAAACTGAAAACAATGCCCCCATACTAAGTTCTTATGTGCTGAATACTTCTAGTTGATTTGTGCTAGGATAATTTTTGATAAATAAAAGTGTGATTCAGTTGTGAGTTTTAAATTTAAATCTTGGTGAATCACCTCTTAGTAGTAGTTTTATTTCATTTCAAGCATCTCTTATCCTTTTCATCACAAGTAGTAATTTAGATGAGTACCAAAAGGAAGTTGACCTTCTCTGGAGTTCCTATCTCCATTACTAGTTACCCACAACCTGAAGATGTTCCCATGTTTCACTAGTAAGATGAGTTTTTATTAGCTAGGGTGCAGTAATCAGTGATAACAAGTTCACTTCAAATATATAAATATTCTTTTAATAACCTTACCATGTGATTACTTAGGATGGGATTGATATCTTGTAAGAAAATATACTGCATGCATTATATCAGGTCTAGAAGAAGTCAAATATAACAATCCTCCAATCATAGACCTATATAAAGTATGGTCAACTAGAAAAACTCATCATCTTTTCTTATAATAAAACCAATAACCATGGGAGTACTCACTAGTTTTGAATCCTCCATAATTTTTTTTTCAACATTTCCTTAAAAAACATAACCTAAGAAATAAAGATACCAGTATCTATCTGTACATAAAGAAAAGGGGAGAAAAGAAAAAGGGGACGATTACTTGTTTTCTAAATTGCACACTCGGAAGGAAGATGTCTCAATAAGCTCAATTAAGGACCTAAAGGTTGAATGGGGCAATGATCCTTCACTAAATATATAATTTGAAAATGGTAGAGAGGAAAGATGCAATGTAAATGAAAATATAGATTAATGGAGAAAAAATTGGAGATAAAGTATTGATAACTTATTGCCAAAGATAAAAATGATCTAAACCGGGGTTCAAACTGTTGTAATGACGTGTTATTTCAATCTAAGTTGAAGTTGCAGGGTAAAAAATGTTTCAAACATTTTGTACCTGGGAATAAAATGTTCAAACCTTCTCTTCTAAGTACTTTTGCCTGGAATTTTCATCGATCTTTCGACTATTTTTTATCTACCCAAAAAAGTTCTGACAACTCTGTAACTCATTCCTACACACACAAAAATGGGGAAAAGGTTGGGTAAAAGGGGTTTTCCTTGTTCAAACCGTTGTTTAGGAATCAACCTTGACAATGTAATAAATTTGCATAAAGGAAAGTATGTAAAAATGTAAATGTTTGATTCACCTTGCATAAACCGTCATGGACAAATGTAGAAATTGCTCATACCCATGAAGATGTTTGAATGTGCTTGAAATCAAGGAGTTGACCTGGGAATGTAAAATAGGTATCAATGATGCCCTCGCAAATGCATGGATCTATGAATGCTGCTCCTAAATCTTCCAATACATGTTCTTTTTCTTCTTCTTCTTCTTTTGATGCAACATCTACGACCAAAATTATAGAATACTTGATTATAGCAAGTCTTCCATATCATAGATCATATGGGGTCGTAGATATATTGAATCTCATCTATAGTCTATTTAGGATGTAGTCAGAACTATGAAGTGCTTCTTTCCAATACATGTTAGATAGACTTGCATCTTTCATCATTGTTCTTGCAATTTCTTGAACTATTTTATCCTTTCTTTCTACTACCCCATTTTTTTGTGGGATTCTAGGAGGAGACATACGTCTCATAATACCATTTGAATTATATTCACTTTCTCTATCAGAACTCAAGCACTTAATTTTAGCATCAACTTCATTCTCAACCAAATATTTAAAAGCTTTAAAATTCTCTATAGCTTCTAATTTTTCTCTTAAGAAACTTACCGAATCATCCTAGAATAATTATTAATAAGCAACGTAAAGTACCTTTCACCATCGATTCCTTTTTTCCTAGTAGGTCTACATAGATAGTATGCACTAGTTCCAAGGGTTTTATAGAGGAATACTCCTTATTCTTTTTTTCCTTGTCTACTTTTCCATATGATTCTCCTTACAAATGTATTTGTGGGCTTGACGATCCTTAACATATCTCTTACTACATTTGTAGAACTTATTTTCACCATGCTATCAAAGTTGATGTACATGACCCATCCTCTTGTGCCACAACCAACAATCACTAGTTTGTGCCAACATATGCCTTCCTTCTTTAGCCTCTTTAATTTGATAAACATTACCATCAATCTTGGTTCCTTTTGCTACAAGTTTTCCTAAGCTTCCTTTTCTAATTTCACAACCTTTATCAAGAAATGTGAGATTATATCCTTTGCTACACATTTGGTTGACACTGAGAAGATTGTGATTCAATCCTATGACATAAAGAACATCAATTATATTCTCATCAATTTTTATTGTGCTCTTTCCACATATTTGAGAAACCCCGTCACTAAATTTGATAGATCCTTTATTCTACTTCTTGAGATTGATAAAAAAAAATTATCACTAATCATGTGCTTAGAACAGTCACTATCAATTACCAATACATTTTCTTCTTCTTTTGCATGGAAGGAAATCCATACAATCTTTGATTGTTCATTATCTTTGTCATCTTGTGAGTTTCTAGACATCTCACAAATCTTGACATTAGCCTTTCGATCATCAACTCTTATTTCCATAACTATTGTTTCATCATTTGAATCATTTCCAGTTTCATCTTCTGAGGAACAACTATTATCTTTGGAATAAAGACTTCTTTTATACATTTTTCTTTTACTACTATCTTCCGATTCTTTAGAATATCTAGAAGCATAATGACCAATTCTACTATAATTAAAATATTTGAAAGGCAAATTACCTTTATTTTTCTTGTTCCTTTCTTCAACCTCTTACAAAGTGTGCTTCAACATCTTTAAAGCCATCAAGTTTATTCTTATTTGTTAGAAATTAGTGTTCACATTAGTATAGAAATTATTTAAAAAGTTGTTGACAAACAACTTTGGAGTATTGTTGGACTAATATAAATGTTAGTAATATTATCATATTAGAGTTTGAATTGTTTTAACAACTCATGTAGTATGAACTGTGAATTGTGTACTGCTACGTGAGTAACAATCATAACTAAATAGGGAGGTTGTTCCCTGTAAAATAGGATTAGTAAATCCTATATATGTAATATGTCTTGAATGAAAATATGTGAAGCACGTATTATTAATTTTTGAATTACTCACGCTTTAGTCTACCATATTTTCTAATATGGTATCAGAGAAGGATTAATTTAATGCACGTACATTTCTAAGATAATGTGGAGATCTTCTGGAGTTTTTTTAAGAACTAGGTGTTGCAGTGATAAGGAAATAGCATTTAGATGACACAAAAATAGGGAGAGGAGTTCAATCTGTGCATTATTACAGTTTGAAATAAATTATGCAAAATTTGCGTGAGCTTTTCTGGGAATTTTATTCAATACAAGCTGGTGACATTTGAATTGAAAATTCCTTTCTTTTTGTCTTGATCTTATCGTGGTTTTCACCATTACTTGGCGGCCCATTTCAGCTTTGCAAGCCCGCGTGGAGATATATGCCCAAATTGCTTCTCCAAGGTCACCAGATCGACTCGTAGCTCTAGCTCGAATCTTCCTGAAGCATCAAATTGCTCTTGATTACATGCTATAATGTACTTCATGGTGTACCTAGAGCATGTACTAAAAGAATTTTATTGATGAATTCATTACAGAAGAAAAATTTTACTCTAAAAGAGGATTTTGGAAACGTTTGTTCATATAATAGGGGAGAATATGTTCTTTCCTTACAAATGACCAAATGAGCCCCAAAAGTAAAATCCGTAAAGTAAGTAGTCAACACATTGGAGGTTGGAGGCACACAAGGCTAGAGGACACTTAGAGACCTCTCGACAGTCGCCAACAACGGGGTGACGCAACTGATTTGGTGACTAGTGTGCAATATATTTTAAATTTTTGGTGTGGATTTTAGTTTTTCAGATTTTAGTGTGGTGTGTGGATATTGGAAAAAGATTATACTATAGAGCATATGATTGTAGAGATCTTGTGACTGTGAAGATCCTCTGAGTGGCGTACTTCAATGGAAGATGGTAGACTGGTGAATATGTTCACTGTCAATAATGGCCATTTTCAACAAGATCTAGACAGAAGTATGTAGTGTGGTATGATTTTTTTTTCAGTATTCCTAGTCGTGTGAATTAGTGGAATTTCACATTGTGGGGGGAATAATAACCAATGTTCCACTCTCATTTCGCACCAAAATGGCTAAAGTCAAAGGCAGCTTCCAGTGACAGTGGCGGTTGTCTATTTTTTTGAGATTAATAGTGACTACAACTAAGAATATTGTGTTCTTATGAATTGTAATGTGAAATATTTTTTAGTGCGGGTTTTTTAGATTTGACTTCCATATTGTACAAACATAGTGGTGAACCAAATCACTAGTGTAATGTAGTTCATGAATCTTGAAAGGGTTTGTGTGAGGGTCCAAAAAACCATGTGAGGTGGACAGATGGTGGAGTTTTGTGTTCATGTCAAGGTTTGTGGTAAGCCTGTTAAAACCATGGGAGAAGAGAGACTTTCTTTGGATCAAGGTCATGAGTCAGTTGGACATGTCATAAGGATGAGCATACTGCAGATAAAGGGTGTGAGTTTTGTTGGCATTGTTAAATTCTTGATGATTTTCTGGTCTAAATTGTGAAAATCCTACTAAATCTTCCTATGTCCTTAAGCCTTATTTTCAAAATTTCTATCCATTAGTGGTATAAACCCTAGGTCTCTGGCTCACGTTATAAAATGAAGTTACTTTATTGAGTCACTTAAAACACTTAAGTTCCATGTGTCCTTTATGTCATCGTCGGGCGGGGCCATCCTTTTTAGGATCTCCTAAGTCTTAGTGGGGTGATGAATTCATTTTATCTTATTTCCCTAAGTCATAAGCCCTGACATACCTTTGTGTTTTATCATTTTCCAAGCATGCTTATTTTAATCTAGCGGTTGTTGCTTTCCCTCAGTGCGCAAGATGCAGTCGATCTAACTATTAAGGCATTGCACCATGTAGACCCCTGTCTATCTAGTGATCGCGAGGTCAACTTTTTAAAAAAAGTATGTAGCGCAGGTTAATGTTTGATAGATCCATTTTCATCTGACGACCGACACTTTTCCTCAAGGAAGATTTGTTCACAGGATACTCATCAAGCCATTGATCCTGTTTGACACCTGTTTGTTGTCAGAGCTTGGGCCCGTCAGTGGTCAATTAACGAGTGATTATGTATTAGAATATCCTACAGTCAGCACAAAGGCTTAAAGTAAACGATGTGCCCAGTTTAACATTTAAGCTATTGCGCCTATTGGCCACATCAAAATTGGTGGGCTAGTTCTGTGCTTTAAATAGAGTTAACATGCAGATAAGTTCTTTTTATCTTACGGCTAGCATTTTTCCTTGATGGGGAAGATGGTCTATGTTTATGTTCAAGGCAATGCGCCTGTTCGACATGTGTATTTGCTGGCGTCATTGGGTCCCAGGTCTTCAAAGAAGATAAAAGTTAGATAAATTTGTAAAGAGTGGACGGACGACGTTGTGCCTTTAGGGGAAAGATGCTCAAAGATTAAAGATTAAGGCATCACGTTTGTTTACCACTTGTCTCGGTCGGGTCCTGGGTCCATGTGTTGAAGAAGGTAAAGGATGATCAGGTTTGATCTAAACCAACATTAGGCTTTTTGTCTTACTCTCAAAGTTCTTGATAGATAGTCTTCAAGGAAAAGCGACGGACTAACAAGTGGCGGCTCGCAGGACCTGGCTGAAGATGGGGTTAGTTTAAAGGCATATAAACTTGTTTTTCATTATGCGGTCGGCGCATTGCATAGATATGAAAGCTAAAGGTTTGTTATCTTCAAGGCATTGCGAAATCTTGCCACGTGGAGATTTCAGATCTAGTCAGCGCCCAAAGTAAATATGTTAAAGACATATATATTTCTGAGGATCAGATGGTGGGCATTTTTCCTCATGGTGGAGATGATCGACAACTCAG
The DNA here is from genome assembly GCA_018584345.1 of Thuja plicata. Taxonomy (NCBI): domain Eukaryota; kingdom Viridiplantae; phylum Streptophyta; class Pinopsida; order Cupressales; family Cupressaceae; genus Thuja; species Thuja plicata. The sequence goes on along the minus strand of MU223381.1, from coordinate 710,224 downwards.
TTTTAAAGTTAGGTAAAGTATTAATGTGGGTCATTGATGATGGATTTCACGCCACCTCCAGCCGTTGCAACTAGATTTTTGAATATTTAATTTGTTTCTCATGGTTTTTTAAGCTATGGCGTTGTTTTTAGGATTGTAGATGCATTAAATCATTTGATTTGATCTTTTGGATCTATTTGATGAGGCCATAGGGTGCTTAAGTGATAGATTTGCTGATATTTTGGGCTTCATAAATGTTTTTTGGTGGCGAATTAGGGTTATGATCTAATTCTGCATTATTTTATCCTTTGTTCTCTCCATGAATACTTCTGCATTGATGTTGGTTTGGATCCTGAGCTGTGGTGGCTCTATTTTAGGGTTTCCTTTTGCCCTAAGGCAGTCCAAACTCATAGGATCATTTTGGTATATCTAGGATTTTTTAGTTCTTTTATAAGGATGAGAATTTTATGCAACAAGAAGGCTTGTAAGCTCTGCATGTTGAATTAAGATTATCAGTGGTCCTTTTGGCCCTGATTCTTTATGTATTAGATGTTTTAGTAATAAGATATGTCGGTAACCTCCTATAATTTGTGAATTCTGATTGAATTGTAATGTATTTGTTTTGATTTCTTGTATTCATTTGGGTTAGGTGTTAAGGACATTTTAATCCATCACTCTGTAAGGAAGAGGTTCTAGTTGGTTTAGGGTTTCTTTTAGAGAGAATTAAACATCTTTAAAGTAATTTTAGTGAGTAAAGAACTGAAATGAATTAGATAATTACATCTACTTCCATGAAGTCTAAATTGAGTATGTAAGGCATATTCAAGTTCAATGATCAAATTGCAGATTTTACATTGATGTATGTTGTTAATTAAGAGTCTTTTCATTGAGAGTGACTCCATACCCACTGGATTAGGGCACTGGTCTGATATGTTAGATTTATGGTTCTCATCAAATTTTATGAAATCAGTTACCATTTACATGTTTTGTACTACATCCACCATACCTACTTGCTTGTGAAGTTATTGAATATTGAGAGTAGAAGATAGGTAGTTCCTGTAACCACCCTAATTTGGTCTACTCTGGCCATAGACCCTATTTTCCCTAAGTGTGGTCATACCCCTAATTATGTCAAGACAATTCTTCAATTTATTGGCATAGTTCATTTAAATAAAATTTATTCTCTTAAGTGATTTAATCACTAAATTACATTAATTGCCTTAGCCAATTAAATCAAATCAATTTAATTCAATCAAAAAAAATAAAAAACATGGCTAAAGTAATTAATAAAAGGAATGAAATAAATTCTAATTACATTTCCATTTGCAAAAAGAGAAAGTCAAATCCCTAACCAATGGGAGTTAAATCACTTGGATCACCTCACATGGATCACCAAAGTTTCAATCTCCACCTCTCTTCCACTTTCAATCCTCACCTCTCATTCACCAAATTCTTCTATAAATAGAATGAATTTTAAGCTCAATTGGCCCTAATCTTAGAAGCAAACTTATGTTGCAAGTATTATAAGGAATCTTTATGCATTTTAGCTCATTCTTCCATTGCATTGTTATAATCTTCCATTTTAGAGCTTAAAATGAACATTTCTTGAGCATTTAGAGTAAATTCATTTGAATCTTCCATTCTAAGTTGTATATGTCACTAATAAATGCATAATCTGAGGGAAATTATAGCATTATTAACACTCCTCTTAGATAGGAAGAAATAGGTCAATTTTAGTGATTGATTTGCTTTCTTATTCTTTCTTTTCATTAATATAATGACTTATTGAAGTGTTGTGTTGTAGACAACAGGTACACAAATAACACACACATTTTTGGTGCCCATTATGGGGCTGAATCTCATATTTTACCTCACATTTCTATTCATTTTGGACTAATTTTCCTTCTTTGTTTTCAGGTACAGAGTCGACTTGAGTCACCAAGGCTCGCATCCAGGAAATTGGATCACACCCTGGATATCAGAGATTGCATCCAGGGAATCCCAAGTTGTTTTTAGCAAAGGATCACATCTGGTATAAATTATGTTGCCTTTTGTGTAATTGGTCGCATCTGGAAAATTAGGTCGCATACAGGGTTTCTAGGATCGATTTTGGGAAAGGCAATCGCATCTCGTTATTTGACTTGGATTTTAAATTGTCTAACCACTAACTTGTTGATCTGGTTTTCTTTTGTCTGTTGAGCAGCCTAATTTTTGATTGCATATTGTTGTCTGTACCTTTTTTCTCAAAAAGGTGGAAAGGAATTGTTAACTTGTGGTTTGCAAGTTTTGGAATAGATTAACTTGTTGTTACTTGTTCAAATCTTTAATAATTAAAACATTTTCTTGTTATTTAATAAATCAATCAGAGGATTATGCTCTTTTCCTTCAAGGAAAATCAGAAACTCAAAAGTTGATTTATGACTTGAGAAGAATTTGGGGTAAATGAATAAGGCAAACCTCATTGTATAATTCTTTTTGCCAAGTAATTGAACAAACACAAATCATTTAATCTTGTGGGCTAATTGAACAAGCTTCATCATATAATTCTTTTTGGAGAGAAATTGAACAACACAAATCATCTAAAATTGTGGGAAAAAGAACATTCATTGTCTAATTTTGGATATAGTAATTGAACAAGCAAAGCATTTAAATTTGTGGGAAAAAGAACACTCAAACTTTTCTTTTCAAGTACTTTGTGTTTTCATAAGATAATAATTTTTAAATCAAACTTAAGCTTGTTTCTTGATCTCACTAGAGGATTTACTCTTCCTTCCAAGTAGAGGAATCAAAAACTCATCATGGGGGATTGAGTTGTGAGTGAAGTCGTTTGAGGGAAAGAACTTGATTGAAGTGTTTGTGGGAAAAATAGAAAAAATGGCATGGAATAGGAGAGTATGCTCTTCTTCTTTTGAAGAATCACAAATCTCGAACTCCTAAGCTCGCCAATCCTTTGTATGTTTTCAAAAATATTAGAGGTCCAGCCTGTTGAGGAAATTTTTTTCTGAGAATGACCCAAGTGAGGATAGGTTTTACGCCAACCCTTCCAACTCACTATAAATAATTTCTTCCTTGTAGGCTAAAGCCTCGGAAGACATAATCAATTTTGTTCTTGGAATTTTGACATCATTCCTTGAACATGCTTGGGTGTGTGTAGAGTAGAGCCACTTGAATCTTGCTTACAAGACTACACACATTTGAGTACTCATAGGGATATATGCCTCAATGTTTCCTTGTGAAATTCTATCTACGGTTGCGAATGGATTGCCCCATCATAATAAACAAATTGTAGTCAAAACTACCCGATTCACCTCTGAAAGGGTGATAATATTTGTGCAAGACAAATAGGAATTTCCCAAGAAACTTATCATTTCATGCCCTCACTTATGTTTGGAGTCGGCTAATATGGCATCATAACGAGAGCCATTGCGTGCTTGGTGATGGCCATGTTCTGAAAAGAATTAGAGTGTGAACCTGAGTCTACGAGCAAATATTTTTATCCTATGCTTAGACACTAAGGATTAAGGATGTGTTTGTTCACCCCTAACAATGCAATATTGCTTGATGTGCTTAAAAGATCATTAAAAAGATATATCCTTCAAACAAGCAATAAATTTCAATCCTTAGGTTACATGTTGTGTTTTTCACTCACTGGAAAGTCTCAGAAAATAATCTGCAATCAGACAAATTTCATGCATTCCGTGACAAAGTTGAAAAACTTGACAAAAAAATTGATAGAACATCACAGGCTCACATCTAGTTGTATTAGGTTTCATTTAGGATCCTGGCTCGCTTTTGGTCATTTTTGCATTGCATTTAGGGAGAAAGATTGCATGTTGCATATCAAAGCTCACATCCTGCATATCAAAGCTCACATTTGGTTAAGCAGAACCTCGCATTCAGTGTGTCACATTTAGGATAGTGGGAACTTTCATAGTTGTCTCTCAGATAAAATCAATATATTTGGGTACCCTTTTGGCTCTTTAGTCTGGTCTTGTTGCTTTTTTTGGTCTCTATGTTGTTGTTTGAAAATGTTTTCACAAGTCTACCTTGCATGTCCTTTTGGGTTCTTACAATTGGTCTCAAAATGTGTGGTCTATTCACTTTTCAAAACAAACTTGATTCCATGCTCATTATCAAGGTATTCTAACCCTTTGACGCTGGAGTCATTTACTTTCATCAAACACAAACAATCCTTTACAACTTGGACACACTTAATTGGACAATTTGAGACTTCACTTGACACTATTGGGAAACTTTGGACATAGTTGAGATTCAACTTCATGGTTAACACAAGATGCAACAAGTATCTTGTTGATGAATTGAAAGTACCTCCTAGATTGCTACAATTTCAACAAGGAGAAACATCTCACAATCCCTTATTTGACACAAAATCACCCGCAATGGAAGCTCTTATAAATGAATGGAGTACAAATTTTGAAGAATACAACAATGATAAAAACCGAAGACAAGAAGACAATAGTAGTGAGGAAGAAATACGCATCACTCACCCTTTGTTTGACTTGGATAGTGATGGAGACATACTCAAGGAAGAGTATAATAGATTCAAACAAAGTAGAAAATTCCAAAGAACATTGGAAAAGATCATAGGTGAAGACAAAGAAAAATACTTTCTACATCTAGCGTCCATTGGAGTTAAAATACTAAAAGATTATGATGTTGAAAGACTAAAGGAAAAAGAGATACCAACCCCTATCTCTATTCTCACCAAACAATTGACCTTGATGCAAGCCAAACTTGCAACACTCAAAGAAGAGAAGGTTAAACCAACGAAAAAATACTCTTTGGACAACATTTGTCCATTTCATTTTGACAAGAGTATTAACATGATTCCATTTCTTCCCAACAAGTCAAGGCCTAAATACGACAAGTATAAGGGAGAGACTGATCCACATGACCATGTGAGAGAGTTTTGTGCTCTAAGCATAGAGTACATGCACAAACCAAAATACCTAATGAGCCCATTTCTGGGAAGTCCAGGCAAAAATTCTATGGAGTGGTTCTTCAAACTCACACCTAAGGTGAAATCTTTTGAGGAGTTAATACAATGTTTTGTCTAGCATTACTCCCACAATATACAACATAATGTAACCATGATGGAATTATGTAATACAAAACAAAGAACTGGTGAATCCTTTACACACTTTTTACAAAGGTGGAGGAAAATCTTTGCAAGGTATTCAAGAGCTATTCCCAAATCAAAAAAGATGGAAAATCTTCATTAACAACTTCATACCAGAAATAAACTATGCTTTGCAAATGCAAGATTCACCTAGCTTTGATAGGATGATAAAAAATGCCATCCGTATTGAAGAGTTTATAGTTAAGAAAGGAGAAATCACACTTCAAAGTGATAAAAAATATACCAACTATAACAACAAGCCTAAGTGGTGGAAACAAAACAAGAATGTTGTTAACAATGGAGTGGTAGATGCATCTAATGCTAATCCTAAACTGATAGTGTTCAATTTGACGAACAACATGCAAGCAAATAAAAATGCTAAGGTAACAACCACAATACCTAAAGAAAACAATGAGAAGAACAAGAGTAGGCCATGGACTTCTGGACCTCAACAAACATTCACTCCTTTGGGAGAACCTTTTGAGATAGTTTTGAAGACACTCTTGGACAACAAAGTTATTACAATTCTCGATTCAAAACCATGGGAACTAGAAGTCAAACCGAAATGGCGGGATGATAATTCTTATTGTGTCTTACACAAGAAAAAAGGATATAATACCAATAACTATGTGAAGCTTAAACACATTATACAAGACCGTATTGAAGGAGGAAAAATCAAAGTGGAAGGACACACCACTAATAAAGACAATACTACATTTAACAAATCATTTCCTAATTACAAGAAAGGGGAAGCTTCTAAAAGAAAATGAAGTGAAGTGAATTACACCTACTCTAATAATGATAATGTGATCAACATGCTGGACATTAAATATGAATCAATCAATGTGATCACTCTTAAAGGTGCTAAAGACACATCTACACAATCAAATGCAGTGACTCAAATTTAAGCACAAGCCACAATCAAAGCACCTAGTTCTTCATCAAAACAAGTGACATCTTCAAAAGTACCTATTGTCACTATTCCCAAACCAGCAAAAAAAAGACAAACAGTTACCATTCCTTCAGCAAACTATAACTTGGTTGATCAATTACGAAGAACCTCTTCTCAAATTGCTATCTTCGAGTTACTCAAAATATCCTCAGTGCATAGGGAAGTTCTTGAACAAGTGGTAAATGTTCCAAAAGACATTGATGTAGACAAGATCCAAGTGATGGTTAATCATATCTTAGCACCACACTATCTCTCTATTTTGGAACAAGATGACAAATCATTGACACATCCACATAACCAACCCCTACACATTGAAGTCCTATTTCACAAATCCCGTGTCAGACGTGTATTGATAGATGGAGGCACAGAGTTGAACATTTGTACTCTCAATCTAATAAATAATTCGGGTTTTTTAGAACAAACCATTGATTCAAGAAGTAAGATCACTATCAAAGCTTATGATGAAGAAGAAAGATCATTTAAAGGCCATTGTTCTACCAATCAGAATAGGACAAGTTGAAATAAATGTGGTTTGTCAAGTTCTAGATCTACCCTTGGCTTACAACATACTATTAGGGAGACCTTGGACTCATGAAATGCAAGAAGTTTCATCTACTTACCACCAATGTATCAAATTACCACACAATGGGGTGGAAGTAACAATTTCTGCAGATGCCTGTTATACTTGCAACAATGTTAAAGCAGATAGAATGGTTCCTCATAACAAGAAAGTTTGAAAAGAAACTATACTTGAAACTACTAAAGACATGGTTATGAGAAGCTTTGGAAAGACATTAAAAGTTGAAGAAACTAGTATGGGAGAATACAAGGTAGACATGACCCAATCATTAACAGAACTTCCAGTGTGTCCAAGATCTTATGGGAAAGCTTCCTCATCTTTCGTACCTACTAAATTTAAAGAACTATAGAGTCAAAAACCAACTGGTATGGTTAGAGAATCTACTTCTCAAGGGGATGAAAAAGAAGAAAAAGCAGTCTTTGCTTGGATTTACAAAGGATAACCAAAAGAAAATGAGGTAAAACATGTGGAGATATCCCCATAAAAGTATGGTAAAGGATATGACCTTGTCAAACAAATAGGATATAAAGGGAAGGGACCTTTAGGAGACAAAGGAAAAGGAATTGTTGAACCTATCCACATGGAATTAAGAAATACCAAAGATAAAATAGGTCTAGGTTTCAATAAATCTAAAAACCCTACTTCAAGAGATGGTCCAATCTTTGATGAAGGAAGTGATGAAGAAGAAGAAGAAATAGAACTTGAACAATGGACCTATGAGAGATTATTGCATATTGGTACAGAGTATCCCAAATATCAAGGATAAAGATATGTACCTAGTTTTGTAACACAACAAGACACTCATGTTCCTTTATTAACACAAGCTACTATTCAAGAAGTAGAGGAAATAACAGAAAACTCTCTAGAAGTCCCACTAATAGAAACAACTCCTAAAGAAATATGCCAGCAACAAGATTTACATCCTAACTGGGGCAATTGGTCACAATTTCACATGTCCTATATTTACCTCACTTTGATCTACAAGTGGCTAATAGGGTACATTAGGTAACTATTATTGAGTTTCTAAAAAGATCAGATGATAAAATAATAGATTCACATGATTAAGAATGGGATGTCCTATCTAATGCTACTATGGATATTGAAGTAGATGTGATACATAAATTCGCAACTTTGATGGAAAGAGGAGAGAGTTCTAACACTTCCCCTATCGCTGTTGTTGTTCTAGAATAAGATGAGATACCATTACCTAGAATTCTTGATGAGGAAACTTGTGTTTTACTAGGTCTAGAGGACATTCTAAGACTACAAGAAATTCATGGATTGGATCTTTAATTAATAATGCATTATTTATCTATAGCTCCTGGGATCAAACCTGTTAAACAAAAACTAAGAAAGATGCATCCTCATGTTGCATTACTGGTGAAAGTAGAGCTAGAATAATTACTGAAAGCTGGATTCATAAGATTCATTTCTTACACATGATGGATTTCCAATGTGGTACCAGTATCTAAAACAGATAAATCTATCAGGATCTACACAGACTTTAGAGAATTGAACAAAGCATGTCCTAAAGGTGATTTCCCACTGCCAAACATTGATATGATCATAGATCTTACAACATGCTATCAAATATACTCAATCACAGATGGTTTCTTGGGCTATAACCAGATTAAGATTTCTCCTGAAGACCAAGAGAAGACAACATTCACATGCGCATGGGGAACCTTTTGCTGGAATATTATGTCATTTGGATTAAGAATGATGGTTCTACATACCAAATAGATATGACAACCATACTCCATGATATGATACATAGAAACATGGAGGATTACATGGACGATACTTTACCAAAGTCAAAAACAAGGACTACTCATATTGAAGACTTGCAGAAGATATTAGATCACATGGAACAATTTCAACTCAGGATTAATCTAAAGAAGTGTGCCTTTGGAGTTCAATCATGAAAGTTCCTAGGGTTTATTGTATCAGTAAAAGGAATTGAGGTGGACCTTGCAAAAGTAAAAGGTATACTAGAAATGTCACCGCTACGCAACATTAGTCAAATGAGGACATTACAAGGAATACTCCAGTCAATCAGGAGATTTATGTCACAACTTGCTGATAGAGCACAAACTTTTACTAAATTGCAACATAAGGGTGTTACCTTCAAATGGGATGAACATTACGAAAATAAATTTAAATAATTAAAAGAGTACTTGGCTACTCCTCCTATTCTCATGACACCAATTCATGGAAAGCCATTACTCCTATATATCTCAGCTACGACTACATCACTGAGATTATTGTTGGCTCAAGAAGATGAAACTAAAAAGGAAAGAGAAATCTACTACATCAACAAAACACTAGTATCTTATGAACTCAATTATAATATAATTGAAAAATCTTGCTTAGAAATTGTCTTTGCATCACAGAAATTATATGTTGTCAGATACAGTAAAAATTATTACAAAGATTGATCCTCTGAAATACCTCTTAAGAAAGACATCATTAACAAGAAGGCTAGCAAAGTGGGCTTGATTCTGAGTGAATTTGATATTGAGTATGTGGATAGAAGGGCTATTAAAGGAGAAGTCCTCGTAGATCAATTAGCTAAATCACCCTTGCAAGATGATGCACCTCTAATAATTGAATTCCCTGATGAAACAAATATGCATTTAACTAAACATTCATGGAAGATGTAATTTGATGGTTCTTTCACACAACAAGGCTCTGGAGTAGGAGTTCTCTTCATCACTCCTCAAGGCTACAAGATTCCCAAGGCATACAAATTAATGTTTCCATGCACCAATAACATTTTTGAATATGAAGCATTAGTGAATGGTCTTAAATTGGCTATGAAATGGAAGATCATAGAGTTACATTTGTATGGTGACTCCTATCTTATTATTAACCATGTAAATGGAGACTATCAGACTAAAGATGAGAAGATTATGCTTTATAAACAACTAGTTGAAGACTTGAAAAAGTACTTTGTCTTCGTCACATTCCAACAAATACCAAGAATAGAAAACAAAGTTGCAGATGCTATGGCTACACTGGCATCCATGTTACAACTATAAGAACACCACTTCCTCTATGACTTCTTGGTGGAAGAACTATCCTATCCAGATTTTGATACCCCTGAGTACCAAATAATTTGTGCTTTGAATGCCCAAGACCAATCTTGGTACGCCAAACTCAATACCTATCTAACTAACCAAACCCTACCTGATGGTTTATAAAGGAATGAAAAATGAGCCTTAATTAAGACTGCATTGCGCTATGTCCTCATTACTAATAAATTATATAGATGAGGTCTCAATGGTACACTTCTTAGGTTTTTAGAAAAAGAAGAATCAAATCACGCATTAAAAGAAGTCCACGAAGGTGTATGTGGATCACACCCAAATGGATTTTCGTTAGCTAAGAAACTGTGAAGAGTAGGCTATTACTGGCCCATGATGGAAAAAGATGTTGTTCTATTTTTAAAGACATGTCACAAACTCCAAACACATGGAAATCTCATCCATGCTCCTGCTAGAAGACTCATACCATTTATAACACATTGGCCATTTCAGCAATGGGCCTTTGATTTGGTTGGAAAAATATATCCTAATTCTTCAAGTGGACACAAATAGATCATTAAAACCACTAAGTATTTCACTAGGTGGGTCGAATCCGTGCCTCTGATTAAAGCCACTGGGAAACAGGTGGCTATGTTTATCTTGAACTACATTATTTTTAGATATGGGATACCCTCTTCAATTGTAACACACAATGTGGGCCAATTTAAAAACCAAGACGTCGAAGACCTTTGCACATAGTTTCACATTACTTAGCATTTTTCTTCAATCTATTATCCTCAAGGTACCGGATAGGCTGAGGCATCTAACAAGAACATTCTTAAGATCCTACACAGAACTGTGAGTAAGTCTGGCAGAGACTGGCAGTTGCAATTAAAGTTGACACTTTGGCCTAAAGAACATGTATTAGAATACCAACTGGAGCCACACAATTTTCTTTAGTCTATGGTGCTGAGGCACTATTACCTATTGAGGTTGAAATTCCATCTTTGCGGGTATCTCTACAAGGTCTTGTTACTGATGAACAATACCACATTGATAGGGTGAATGCATTAGACTTACTTGATGAATGTAGGAAACAAGCATTCAATCATATGAAAGTGTACAAAAAATGCATGTCAAAAGGGTACAATAAAAAGGTCAAACCATGACACTTTCAAGTGGGGGATCTCGTCCTCAAAGAGAATCCTAAGAACCAGCCAAACAAAGAACATAAAGGAAAGTTTGAACCCAAGTGGCTGGGACCTTATGGCATTACTACAACTTTTGGGACTAGAGCTTATCAGTTAGCTACACCTGAGGGAGATGTTCTTCCTAATCCCATTAATACTCTACATTTGAAGTGGTTCTACGCTTGTTGTCTGGCTAGCAGAGCTCCTGCAGTGAAAATTCTTAGAAAATACCCATAAAAAAATTAGAAAATTGATCTTGAAGAAATCAAAAAATAGTAGAAAAAGTCCTAAAAAAAAGGTATCCTTGGTGAAAAATTGGCAAACAGGCGCCTTGACACTCCAAAAAAAATAAAAAAAGAACAAAAAAATTGAAAAAGGGAAAAGTGCCTCGATGAAAACCTTGCAAACAGGCGTCTTGGTAGAAAAGTAAAAAGCTTTTCCGAGTGGTGAAAACCTGGCAAACATGCGTCACTCAAACTCTGTGCTCTATCTATCAATGCATCAATAATACTAACCCTTTATGATCACACCTGTGCTATTTGGTGACTCTAATTCCTTACAAATTTCCTATCCTTGCTTGGGATTTGTCTGCATTTGCATCTTAGGAATAGTCATTCTGCACTGGGGGCATCTTTGCTAGCATGTTCAGTTTGCATCTGCTAGGTTGTCATAGGTCCTCTCTACGCTAGTTGGCCTCTCAAAATAGTATTTCTCAATACTTGCATCTAAATGTCACTTTCACAAACAAAGGTGTTTCTTAAACACCACCTACCTATAACAGAAATCACACTAGTGTTTCTCAACACTTTAATCAAGAACTTTAAAAGACCTAGTGTTTCTCAACACTTTAATAAAAAATGTACTAGTATTTCTCAACACTTTAATCAACCAGTGTTCCTAAACACTACATTGGATTGAAATTGCTGACAAAGTTAATCTCATATACACTCAGACATGAAAGCATATTGCTTAACTCCAAATTCTGATTGATGAATCTCTATTGTGTTTGAGAAATGAATTCACAGTAATTCTCAATACTACTTAAACACATAGTCTGATCTTGGTTTGATTATGAATCTTTTACTTTCCCATGATGTTTCATACTAGGGGCATCTAAGAAGTTATAAATTTTCTTTGATTGATTCTCAATTGGTGATTTTATGTCTTCCGAGTTACTCGATGATGTCTATTCAAAGACAAAGAGTCACAAGGATAGGGGACATAACATTTTCTTGGTTTTCTACATATGGTGATTGTTCCAAATGATCTTATAAATTTTACCTAACTTGGATGTTTATGATAAGGGCTTCCAACATGAATGGATAGCCGCATATATCTCGATCCTTGTTATGTGTGAACTACGGTGAGGTTGAAGCAATTTCCTTGTCTATTCTCTAAATCATATTCTCGCTAAGGTGTATGCTACATGATGTACCCAAGGATATGAATTTTTAAAGTCATTATGAGTCACATATTTTACCTTACACTTGAACGGAAACTGATTCTTAATAGTAAAAGGAGATAACTAACTTGTCGTCCTGGATTCTATGCCCTGATGCCTAAGTTTATTTCTGACATTGCATCCAATATGCATAGTATTCATAATTTCATGATACTTGTGGGTATTAGTGACAGTTGTACTATCACGTGATGTCCGTTACAAAAACACCCAATGATGATAAAATACTACAATGTATACAAATCAGTGACAGTCCTAAGAGTCTGCATGTAGATGCATTTAAAGATTTCATGATTCATTTTGAAAAGAAAAGCATAAGGAATTGAGCTTAAAATGATTTCCTGATTCATCTGAAATCAAAGTTAATTACATAATCTATACTACTGATATAAATGATTCCCAAACTATCCAAACTATCCAAATTCAATTTTGATCTTCTATAACCATCGGGAACGAAATCTAACTCACATTTTAAATGTACTTAACTTGGTAAAATTGTATTTTATCTTAACACACCTTCATTTATCCACTTCTTCTAAATTGATGGTTTCTCGATTCAATCAATCAGTTCAAGTGATACATCATTCTACAGATAGATTTATTCTTTTTCCTTTTATTTTATTTTATTTCTGAGGTGGCATGATCACACTTAAATCAATTAAATTATTTCTCAAAACAACGTTAAAATGACTTCGTCATCAAAAGACTAAAGGCATGACAGTTCCATGACTAAGTCAGAACTATTGGATTGAAGGCTTCATTTCTCACAAGCTGGATATCTTATGTCTACTCTTGCTAGATTCTTATTAAGCTCTTGGTAGCTTTGTATTGACCTTCATTCGATCAAGTTCAGAGTCAGTATTATCAATTCTTAGACGAAAACAAGGTTTAGAATTGGTATTTTTAAGATCCTTGCTTATTGACCTTTGTTCGATCAAGTTCAAATTCAATTATATCATTTTTAGTTCAATCAAGTGCGAGACTAATCTCATCAGACATTTCATTCAATCAAGTGCAAAATTATCAAACTTTCTGAAGTCAACATCAAAACTTTCTTTGAATCAATGCGCTGCTCGCACATCTATAAATGGTCTGCTCTGGCCATAGACCCTATTTTCCCTAAGTGTGATCATACCCCTAATTATATCATGACAATTCTTCAATTTATTGGCATACTTCATTTAAATAAAATTTAACCTCCTAAGTGATTTAATCACTAAATTACATTAATTTCCTTAGCCAATCAAATCAAATGAATTTAATTCAATCAAAACAAATAAAAAACATGGCTAAAGTAATTAATAAAAGGAATTAAATAAATTCTAATTACATTTCCATTTGCAAAAAGGGAAAGTCAAATCCCTAACCAATGGGAGATAAATCACTTGGATCACCTCACATGGATCACCAAAGTTTCAATCTCCACCTCTCATCCACTTTCAATCCTAACCTCTCATTCACCAAATTATTCTATAAATAGAATGAATTTTAAGCTCAATTGGCCCCTAATCTTAGAAGCAAACTTATGTTGCAAGTATTATTACAAATCTTTATGCATTTTAGCTCATTCTTCCATTGCATTGTTATAATCTTCCATTTTAGAGCTTAAAATGAACATTTCTTGAGCATTTAGAGTAAATTCATTTGAATCTTCCATTATAAGTTGTATATGTCACTGATAAATGTATAATCTAAGGGATATTATAGAATTATTGACACTCCTCTTAGATAGGAAGCAGTAGGTCAATTTTAGTGATTGATTTTGTTTCTTATTCTTTCTTTTCACTAATATAATGACTTATTGAAGTGTTGTGTTGTAGACAACAGGTACACAAATAACGTGCACACAACTCCCACATGAGTTTGTGAAGCTCAAAGTGTAGAAGGTCTCATGACCTTGTTGAGCGTTACTTATTCTCCTTGTTGAATCAGTGCATGGGCCTATAGAGGAATATACATGAGCCAGAGGTATACAAGGGATAAAAAGGAAAAGGAACTAACAAAAATGGCGACTCCACTGGGAACTTAGCACATAGGATTCTTGAAGGGCTTATCAAATCAAAGTGGATATTGACCCATTCGTTGGGACTAAGAGATAAGTTTATTTCATAGTTTCCCTTAATTCTTAGCAAAATTTAAAGGTGTGGTCCCATTTTTACATATCACAAGTTTGTTTGGGTGGGGACTCTGAATTTTGTTGGCTAGTGTTTTTGTTTAAAATCACAAATATGTTTTAGGTCTTGTTTTTCAAGATATAATAAATATGAGGAACACTAGAGCATATATGAAATAATATCTGGAAGTTGAATTGGAGGGTGGCTCCAAAAACTTGCTAAAAAAAATTGGTCTTTAAAAGAACAAAGTCCACTAGTGAAAGTTCTTGGAAGCCTAAGGTTTAAGTGTAGGTCATCCTTTGGGTGTTGTCCCAGAGAGAAGTGCTCCCTCTTCTATAAGTATTGAATCAGATGGTTTGGGCTTCCTTGACAACATGTTTGATACTCCTGTCCAAGAATACATATCTCAACAAATGGTTGTAACTCAAGTTTAGTATAGAAGAGAAAATGAAAAGAAGAATAATAGAGAGTTCAGACATAGAAATTTTTCAAATTTAGAAACTTATTTCCAAAGTACAAGAAATAACCCTTTTCTACAAGATGATCCTTATGAAAAATAAATAAAGAAAAGGGAAATAAATCTTATAAATCTTGAGGATTCTCCAAATTCTGATATTACTTTACCTAATCCTGATATAATTTTTGGAAATAGTGATGCCTTGAGAAGAAAAATACAAGAACAAATGATATTAAGGAAAATATTAGAAAAGAATAAGGAGGAAGAAGTCATGGAAGTTGTGGTTGAGAGTGAGAACTTACAAAGAATGTTGGCTCAACTCAAGTTGATGAATCAAGGTTTTGATCAGGATTATAAGGGTTTGAATAAAGAGATTTTTGGTGATATGGATTTCAAGGAGGAGTGTATGGAGAAGAAAAATTATTTAGAGAAAATTCAATTGGAGCACGAGCTTATGATTAGACAAATTGTTGATTGGGAAAATGAAAGGCCTTCAAGGCCTCATGATTCTTTAAAAGAGCCTCCTCTAGTTGGTACAAGTAACCTTTCATTAGACAAAGGTAAATAGAAGGTTACTAGTATACAAATTAATGATTCCAAAGATACACTGAAGGTGTCCCATGGTATGTTTTTACTTGAGATAGAGCTAGAATGAGCGAGAAAAGTAAAAGATGATATTGCCAAACAGTTGGAAAAGGCTGAAATAGATGTTGCTACTGAAGAAATGAAGAAAAATATTGCTTTCATTTAGTCTACTACAAGTCGTAAAGCATCTAATACTACTGCTAATACTCAGGGTAGTAGTGGATTAGGTCCTAAGGTGAAAACAACAAATTTTATTACTTATGCCAGGGGATCTAGTTCATTTCAGGGTACTGCAATTCAAAACCAGGGTCTTGGTACAAGTGGCCAGAATCTTGTAGGTGGTTTTTAGAGAAGACCCATGCATTTGGAGACATATAGACAATTATATTTTGATGGTATTCCAGGCCAGCCAAAAGTCATTCCAAATGAAATAAGGGATAAAATCCCGAAGTTTAATTGAAATAATATAATAAAATATGAGGAGCATCTAAAGGCTTTCTCTGACAAGATGAATGATTATGAAATAGAGCATGAGGATATTGTTATGAAGCTATTTGTACAATCCTTGATTGAAGACACCAGAGATTGGTATTGTGGCTTTGCTACTTGTAGTATTTGTTTAAGGGATGAATTTGCACAATGTTTTAAAGAACAATATCGTGATCATGTAAATTCTAGTTATATGTTGAATGAGCTCAACAATATCAAGAAGTTTCAAAATGAAGTTGTAACTGAGTTAAATATTAGATTGTAGAAGGCCATGCATAGACTATTCTAAGTTCTAAGGTTAGATGAAAGTTTGTTTCTTACTACATATTGCAATGCACTGTATGGATAGATTTCCTATCTTGTAAGAGATAATAATGCTAGTACTTTAAGCGATGCTTATAAGATGACAGTTAATATAGAAAGTAATAGAAGGGCATCAGGTAAAATTTTGAAGAGAGATGATGGTAGGCTATGGAAAGACCCTAAGGGTCAATCTAATAGATTTCCCAAGGAAGAAGGTAAAACTGATAAAGTTGATAAACTAGTCACTTTTATCAAGGACCTTACTGCTAAGGTAGACAAGAATGAGCGAGGCTTTCAGAATAAAATAGAACAAAATCAGAGGTCTGATCACTCGTATAGATTGTAGGACATGCCTTATAAAACAAATTGGAAGTAGGCTAAGCCTCTATCAGAGGGACCAAGTAATATAAAAAATAAAGGTGCTCTTGATCCTTTGGAGAGAAATAATGAACATAATGTAGAGAACGCTTGTTGGTGTGTACCCTGCAATATGCCACATTCTCATTTTGAGTGTGTGGTTGCCCAGGCTTTGGTGGGGTCTACTAAGGATGAGGAAGAGAAAAATGATCAAGAGGAGGAGAGACCTAAAGTCAATATGTTCAGGACATATGTTGAGGATCAAGGTGATGATCCATATGATGATATGCATCAGACTATAAATGTTGCTAATGCAAAGGATGAACATGTTTAGTTAAGAAGACTTACTGATGAAGAGGTGAGCTCTCTCACTATTGCTGCAATTGCTCAAGCTAGGAGTGATTAAAATTTAAGAAATAGGAGAGTAGATAAGGATCAGGGAAAGACTAGTTCATTGTTTATAAAGGAAGGTTCTCTTGAACTCCCAATTCAAAACAAGAATAATATTCAAGAGAAAAGAAAGGATACCCCCATTGTTGATCAAGGAATAGAGAAATCCAAGGACAACAAGGGTAAGGATTCTAGTGAGGATGTCCTAGGTTTTACTTCTTTTGACATGAGACATACACTATCTCAAATGAGGGTGTCTATACCTTTAGTTGAGATGCTAAAAATAAAGGAGCACAGAGAGGTTGGTTTCTCTTTACTCAAAGGTATAATTGATGATATTGTTCCTACTACAAAGACTGACAAGATAAAATGAGATGATGAGGAGAAGGAGGCTCCTAGAATTTATGTTGGGAACATTATTACTCAAGAGTCCTCTCATATTGATCCTTTTTATGTAACATTGCTCCTGAATGACCAATTAATAAGAAACTGTATGATAGATTTAGGTGCAGCAACAAATGTAATGCCTTACGGTGTTATGAAGGAATTGGGATTAAAATTTGATACAACTTTTGGAATATGTTTTACTATGGATAATAGAGAGGTACCTGTAATAGGAACCTTAAAAGGTATTGAATTAAGATTGGTTTTTTTCCTGAGGCTACCTTTAAGATGGATGTTGTTGTGGTTAATACACCACCACATTATGGTATGTTGTCTAGATAGTGGGCAACAGTTGTTGGAGGACATTTGCAATTATATTTTTCATATGCTACTATCCCTATTGGGAGTGATGTCAAATTGTATAGGGAGCCACGTTCTCCAGTGATAATTGAAAGGAGGGATCCCAAGATGCTCAATTGTTTTTTTGATGTCCAAAGTTGAAAATCAAGACACAACTGTGAAGGAGTCACAATCACATAAAAATGAGATATGGAAGATGTACTTTGATGGTGCATGCTCCAAGGAAGGATCTAGATCTGGTATTGTTTTTATATCTCCATCAGGTACTACATTTATATATTCTTTCCTCTTAGCTTTTCAATGCACGTTTAACACTGTAGAATATGAAATTATTATTAGACTTAGAGGTTTCCATAAAGCCTGGTTTAAATTTGTTAAGAGTATTTGAGGATTCTGAGTCATCCATATCCCAAATTAGATCCCTATATGCTGCTAAAATTGATAGATTGAAATTATACAAGCATGCAGTATGGGATAAAATTGAGTTTTTTTATGCTTTCCAAATAGAATGGATAGAGGGATCTAAGAAAATTATGTCTTATTTCTTAGCAAATGTAGAAATAAAGAATAATGATATAACTTTGGTTGGGATTTCTACCCTTGAAACCAAGATTAGGCCTGTAATTCCTAATAATATATACAATTGGAAAGATTTTGAGGATGACATGGATATCCTTAGATTCATTCAATGTATGGATGATTACGAGGGCTAGAGAATTGAGTGTAATACTTTGGTTGAAACTATAGATGAAAAACAAACTATTTTTGGGACTGGGGATGTTTAGTTGCTGAACAATGTCATACCTAAGGTTTTGGTTCAACTTGAGGGAATCTTCAGTGACAATAATGGTCACTTTCTTAATAAATCTAATGTAAAGATGTACAATATTGAAGAGATAAATTTAGGGTTAGAGGCAATCCCTAAAATGGTATACATAGGAAAGAATTTATCTCCTCACATCAGAGAAAATTTGATCCACTTATTAAAGAAGTACAATCATGTTTTTTCTTGGTCCTATGAAGATCTTAAGGCCTATAGGGAGGACTTGTTTTAACATGAGATTCATCTAAATCCCAATGTGAAACCTTTGAGACAAAACCAAAGACCTATCAATCCATTACTAGCATCCAAAATGCAGGAGGAATTGATGAAACTCAGGGAAGCTCAAATTATAAAGCCAATCATACATTAATCATGGGTGTCAAATCTTGTGCTAGTGAGAAAAAAGAATAGAGATGTCAGGCTTTGTGTTGACTTCATAAACCTTAATGTAGTATCACTCAAAGATAATTATTCTTTTCCTAATATGGAGACAATGCTACAAAGAGTTACAGGGTGTGACCTTTTATCCATGATGGATGGATTCTCTGGTTACAATCAAGTTTTGGTCAATGAGTTAGAACAATTCAAGACAACCTTTACTACCCCTTGGGGAACTTATGTTTATGTAAGGATGCCTTTTGGTCTGATAAATGCACCCTGGCCACTTTTTAGAGAGCAATGTATGTTGCTTTTAAGGAATTCATAAACATGATTATGGTTGTCTATCAGGATGATCTAACTGCATATTAGAAAAGAGATGAGGATCATTGCAGGCATCTGGAAAATATTTTTGGTAAGGCTTTGGAATTTGGAGTATCTCTTAATCCAAAGAAGTGCCATTTTCTTTTGTTTCAGAGGGAAATTTATTAGGGAATATTGTTGAAGATTTGATTCTAAATAGTTGATTGATTGTATGTTTGTCATTGATGACAACATATAATACACAATAGTACTTCTGTATGTACTTAGCCATATGATGACATGAAGACTTGCATGGATAGATACATGTTGTTGACATGTTTATTATGCTATGTTCATACACACAGACCCAGATATGATGTTTTAGTAAAGATATGTAATTTTGTTGGTGATGGTTATAGTTCTGGAGGAATAACGGTTTAAGGCCGATGTATGTAATGTGTTTATTGAGTTTCACCTATCTTCAAGATATGCGTGTGTATATTCATGATAAGTTATGAGTTGTTGATATTAATCTAAAGGTGCCAAATGTATTTCAAGAAGATTACAGAGTTATGGTTAAATTGGTGAAGCCAACTTAGTGAAGCGACCCGTCTATTCTGTTTGTACTTGCGTGGTTGTAATTATACTTGCGCGCTTAATAGAGCTGACAAGGATGTTATGAAGAGTTTTCTAATAGGTCCCATGATATCATACTTGGTGTATGTACTTATAGAAGGTCATTTTTGATAAGAAGAGTTGCGAAAGCCAGAGATAAGAAAAGCAGAGCAGAGTGTTAAAGCAGCAAAGCTATATTTATCATATGTTGATAATATAGCTCTTGAAGCTGAAGCTTTCAGAATACATATCAGATTGTTGTAGTGCTTTACAAGAGGTTAAAGCATCAACACAAAAAGGAATTGATCAGAAAATCAGTGTCACAAACATCAGTTCACCTTGTTGATACAGTGTGTATCAAATAACCAGAAGGTTGAAGCCTTCACCACTTGGATAGTGAGTCCACCACCCCTAATAGGGTTATTGTAAAAGAATCCTAATAGGGTTAGACCCTTAACTAGGTCACTATACTATTGCATTGTAATGAACAACTCCTAACAAGGTTGAAAGATCTTTTAACAGGGATTACTATAAATAGTATAGTTCTTTGTGGGTATTAATTCCCACCAGGGGTTTTACCATTTGGTTTCCCCGTAATCAAATTGATGTGTTGTGTAATGTGTTATCTGAATGTGCATTTAATTTGTATCAATCTAGATTAATAAGTATAAGATAAAGGTAAAGTTGCTGATAACTGATTCACCCCCCCCCTCTCAGTTATCCTTGAAGTATTCTAACAATTGGTATCAGAGCCAAGTGCCTTGGAGAGAAAGCCTAACAACTTAAGGTAGATCAGATGGCATAATTTAGAAAAGAGAGCCCTAAGTTCAATGGAGAGAACTATCTGGATTGGAAGAAAAAAATGATAACACATCTACAATTTGTTGGCTTTGAGATCTTTGAGATTTCTACACAAGAAGTTGATATTCCATCTTTAAAAGACCTTGCAAAGGATGATGCTACTAATAGACAAAAGGAAACATTTACCAATAATGCAATTGCCAAAGAAGCCCTAATTAGTGCCCTATCAGACAGTGAATTTTTTTAGATCAAGAAGGTTGACTGAGCTTATACCATATGGAAGTATTTGGAAGATATTTTTGAAGGAGACATCCAAGCAAAGAAAGCACGCAGAAAGACATGGAAAAAGAAATATAATAGTATCGAAATGTTACTTGAAGAAAAAATTAGAGCTTATAATCAGAGGATAAATGAAGCAATATCTGGAATTAGAAATAATGGAGGAGAAATTTCAGAAGAAGACATAATGGACAAGTTAATGACTACATTGACAACAGACTATGAAAGCAAAATCAACATTCTAGATGAGACCATGCAATTTTCTAA
>MU223381.1:645802-662793 GCA_018584345.1 Thuja plicata | reverse complement strand
AGACCACTAATTCACCTCTCCCTCTTAGTGGTCTAGGGTATTTCAACAAAGTGCAATGAGATTTAATGATTTCCAATTGTGTTTGAAACCCTAGATCCAATATAATTTCTATTAAATAATCTCTAGGCAACCACTCAGGGATTCCATTGTGACAAAGGACTGTAACAAGGAATGAAGAATGTTATGGTGAAAATTGGGAAGCCTAATCTTAATGGACAGAGAAACAATTTTCTCTATGATTGTTAATTCTGATTTATATCCTTCTCTACTATCTCATGATCATGTTCAAAAGCATCCATGTTCAAAATAGTTTCACAAATTTCAAAATATGAACCAAATGAGGAGATTCGATAAAATGAACAAATCACATTACAAATTGTCTTAGGGAAACTCATGTCCCATGGCTACCGTAGTGAAATCATTTTGAACCAGACCTTCCATTTTCCAGTAAAAAATAAATCCCCATTTACCAATACAAGCACAAAGAAAAATCACAGCTGAAAGAAAGCTTGGACAACATAAAGTATAGAGGATTGAAATTTGCATAAAATCAAAATGGGTTTCAAAGAGTAAAGTCATAGTTTTCACAATTGAAACCCTCAACTGAGAGACCCGCAGCTTGCAAGAAAAATAGAGCTTGTAGGGTTTTCATTATGTTTTTCTGTCAACTAGAGAAAAAATATATGAACCCTTATTCACGAGCATATACAAGCAGATTTAGCAGAGACACATGTATCAAAAGCTAATAAGAAAAAGTCCAGATGTCTAATGAAATCACCAATACAAGAGGAAAATACAGAGCTTTTATGATTTTTCAAGTAATGAAATCACAAATGATCTACAATAGTGATATTTCATTTAATAAAAGGTACAAAGACATACCTAATGAGGGACGCAGACTGCGCAACAAAATGGAGATCTTACTGGCCAGATTGAATGCAAAGAATCCTATGGGATCATCAGCTAAAAAAAATCCATCAAGATTCACCTATTCTTCATGTCTTTGATATACAATAGTAATTAGGGCCCTCTTCCACTCGCATGCACAGCTCGATCACAAATGAGCCTTTCTTTTTATTTATTTTTGTTTATAATCAAGAGGGTGTCGCAATTACGATGGTATCATTGCCATTATGACAATATCGGGGGCACTTCAAAAAAAAACACAAAAATCACACACAAATTGTAGCGCCGTCGCAAACTGGCATCAAAATTTGACCCCAAATGTTGTAGTGCAAGAATCAAGAAAGCCAAGAAAGGGGGAAATCATGTCTATATAGAGACAAACCCAATTCATTACAAAGTGTGGGGTGAACAAGCGAAGAGGAAAGATGCTAAAGAAAACATGAAGGAGAAGAAAGTCTTCATTAAGTCTTGATCAACAAGATGAGGAAAGAGCTAGATTCTACAGACACCAACGGACAGTGAGATAAGCATCATAGAGCAGAACATTATGGAGAAAAGGTATAAGTGATTATATTGATCAGAGAGGTAATGGGCTTACAATAGATCTAAAAATATGCAATTGAGTTATATATATGAACAGATCATTAGTGTTTTAGTTTAACCATTGAAGCATATAAGCCTCTTAACCGAGTAGGACGTAAAATTCTTTTTCAATTGAGATACATCCCAAGGAGTATCAAAAAGTTTGATCATAAAAGTAGCACTGGATATTCCTGATACCTATTGACAGGCCAAGTGAGTGTTTGATCAAGGATGGTATAATTAGATGCCAGATAGTAGTTGAAAAACTATTTCTAAATCCTCTAACAAGGTCACACCTAACAGTGTGTTTGTAACCTTTAACAGGGTTGGATCCTAATAGAGCTCACTTCAGAATTGTTAAAATTTGGGGTACTGGTCCCAGTGGTTTTTCCCTTAATAGAGTTTCCATGTTAAAATCCTTGTGTTATGTGTTTATGGTTTATTACTTTACTATTTTATATTTCACATATGCATTTCTAGATTTGTTGGTATACTCTACATATTTACTATGCTTCGGTAAATAAGTTTACTACTTATCAGTTTTCATACAGAAGAGAGATTAACAAAGCAATCCGACAAGTAGAAAATTGGTGTAAGTATTTCAAGGCTTACATCTTGTAGGATAGAAGATAACTTGAGACATAATTAGTGGTTATAAGTTTTAAGGGATGATTTAAGGATTAATTTTGAGGCCACTTATTCACCCCCCTCTTAGTTATTACTAACAATTGGTATCAGAGCTTGTGTGCTTAGAAGGAAGGTTTCAAGACCTAAGCTAAAGATCACAAGATGAACAAACAAGATGTGCCCAAGTTGAACAAAGATAATTTTTCTTCATGGAAGAGCAGAATAAGACTCCACTTATCAAGTATTGGTAATGATGTTACTCAATACTTAGATGTTGAATATGTGTTTCCCATAGAAGCACCAATGGTTGAACAATTTAGAGAGAAGCATGAGCACAATTGCATGATGATAGAGCTTTCTTCCTCACTCTCCGATGCTGAATTTGAAGATGTCAAAACCTGCAAGACTACAAAGAAGATGTGGGACAAATTGATGCTTGTACATGATGGTGACAAAAATGTTTTGAGAGCCAAGGCAGAAAGCCTTAGAGGAAATTTTGATGATCTCAAGATGAAATAAGGTGAAAACATCACTCAGTACAACACAAGAATCAAAGAGGTAGTCAATGCTATTTGAGGAGTTGGAGGTGTACTAGAAGAAAATATAGTGGTAAGTAAAATTCTAAGAACCTTACTGCCTACTTATTCTATTAGGGTATCTGCCATTCAAGAAATGAGAGTAGTAGCTAATAGCAATGTTACTCTAGACAGTTTAATTGGAAGACTAATTTCATTTGAGATGAACAACTTTGATAATAGTGTCTTACCAAATATAGAGTCTGCATTCAAAACTTCTATGAGAAAAAGTAAATCAAGTCATAAAAACACTATGAGAAAAGATAGTGATAGTGAACGTAAAGAAGATGATCTTGATGAAATTGAAGCACTTATGGCTAGAAGAAAGTAGAGAGACAAAGGTAAATACAAAGGTAAATTACCACTTATTTGTTTTAATTGTAAAGAGATTGGACACTTTGCTGCAAGATGTACTAACAGAAGAAAAGATGATAGAAGTAATGACAGATCATTTGAAAAGAAGTCTAACAGAGGTGATTATAGAAGCTACCGACAATAAGAAAGAAGATATACCCGAGAATACAAGGAAAAAGGAAAGAAGGCCAGTTACCTAGAAAAATGCAAAGATGATGATACTAACACCGAATCTGATGAAGACACCGAGATGGTGTTTGTAGCAATAAAAGATGATTCAGATGATGATGAAGAAAGGTATGTAGAAATTGCACTCATATCTAAAGTTAGTAAAAATGATGTCTGGATCATAGATAGTGGCTACACTAACCATATGACCGGTGATAAGAAAAAGTTTGAGACTTTTGAATACTATAAAGGTGGTTTAGTAAGAATGGGTAATGACACACCTTGTCCAGTCGAAGGGAGAGGAACCATAATGTTGAATAACCATATAAAATGTGAAAATGCTTATTGGGTAAATGGATTGAATTATAATCTATTGAGTGTTTCTCAACTGAATATTTTAGGTCACAGTGTAGCATTTGAAAATAAGAAGACAAAGATCTTTAATAAATCAGGAAATTTGATTGGTATCGGTGAGTAGACAAAAGGTAACTTATTCTATCTGAATGATACTGACACCACTTGTTTGATTGCTACAAATGAAGACATACAATTGTGACATAAAAGATTGTGTCATGTAAAATTTAACAACATGATAAAGATTAGAAAAAAGAGAAATGTCAGAGGCTTAACGACGATGACCAAGCCCAACAACATCATGTGTAAGAATTGCCAAATAGGTAAGATGAAAAAGTCTAGTTTCAAAAGAAAAACCCATACATCTGATGCAATTCTAGAATTAGTCCATACTGATTTATGTGGACCTATGAGGACAAAGATTTATTATGGAGATAGATATTTTATTCTCTTTGTTGATGATTACTCTAGAATGATGACAGTCATGTTTCTAAAAGATAAATAAGAAGCATTTAAGATGTTTAAATGGTATAAAGTAATGGTTGAGAAGAAAAGTGGTAAGGAGTTAAAATTCTTAAGGTCAGATAGAGGAGGGGAATTTATTTCAAATGAATTCACTAACTTTTTTAATGAGCATGGAATCAAAAGATAGGTCTCTACACCAAGAACACCACATCAGAATGGAATTGTTGAAAGAAGGAAGAGATCCATAGTTGATTGTGCAAGGACACTGATGATAGAAAAAGGGATCACCCAAATCTTCTAGAGGGAAGCTTTCAGTACTGTTGTTTACACATTGAACATGGTACAATTGAAGAAAGACACCAAGAAGACACCTTATGAGCTATGGTATGGATACACACCAAATGTAAGTTATTTCAAAAATTTTGGCAGTCAATGTTATATCTTAAAAGATGATAGAAATGGAAAACTTGACTCCAAGAGTGATAAGGGAATCTTTCTAGGGTATTCTACCAAGAGAAAGGCTTATAAATGTCTAAAAAAAGCCTCTAACAAAATTGTTGAAAGTGCAAATGTAAATATAGATGAATTTGTAGAGAAAAATGAAAAGGAAAGCACTAAAGAACCAAAGGACTACAATAGGTTCACTTACAATGAGGAAACTAAAACTCTACCTGATCAACAATGTAGAGATCCTGAGCAACAGATCATTGCACCCGAGCATCAGGCTGTAAATACTGATGATCAGAATATTGCTCAAAATGATGCACAAAGTGATGGAGAACAGAATGAAGAACAAAATGATGATCAAGCTGATAGACAAAGAGTTGAACTTGTACTTGCAAGATATGTTAGAAGGAACCATCCACAAAACCAGATCATAGGAGATAAAAAGGTTGGTATGAGAACCAGAAGTAAGTCTCTAAATACAAGATGTCTTATTTGTGATTATGAGCCCAAATCTGTCAATGTTGCACTAGATAATGATGAAAGGATAAGTGCTATGAATGAAGAGATTGAACATATAGAGAGAAACAAGACATGGACACTTGTACCAAGACCAGATGATGAGAATGTCATCGACACAAAATGGATATTTAGGAATAAGCTGAATGAGAATGGAGAAGTCACCAGAAATAAAGAAAGACTAGTGTGCAAGGGGTATGCACAAGAAGAAGGAATTGACTATGGAGAGACCTTTGCACCCATTTCTAGGCTAGAAGGAGTAAGAATATTACTTGATTATGCTGCATATAAAGGATTCATGGTATATCAAATGGACATCAAGTCTGCATTCCTAAATGGAATACTTGAAGAAGAGGTATACATTGAAAAACTAGGAGGGTTTGTTAATCCAGACAAGAGGAACATGGTATGTAGACTACACACAGCCCTGTATGGATTGAAACAAGCACCCAAAGCTTGGTATGAAAGACTTCATTCCTATCTCATAAGTATTGGATTTGTAAGGACTAGTGAAAATAGTAATCTTTATTTGAAGGAAGATACTGATGCTAACATTTTGATTGCTGAGATATTTGTTGATGACATCATATTTGGAGGCAATGATATGCTATGTAAATCATTTGCAAATGAAATGAGCAAAGAGTTTGAGATGTCTATGTTTGGAGAGATCAAGTTATTTCTTTGTCTGCAGATCATGCAACAAGATGAAGGTATTTTTATTACACAATCCAAGTACATCAAAGAAGTACTAAAAATATTCAAGATGGAAGAGTCCAAACTAGTTGGAACACCAATGGCAACTGGATGCAAATTGACAAAGGAAGACAAGTCATCAGAGGTAAATCAGACTTTGTATAGATCTATGATTGGAAAAGTCATGTATGTTGTACATACTAGACCAGATATTGCACATGCAGTACGAATAGTTGCTAGATTTTCTGCTAATCCCAGGGAATCACATATGACGACTGTGAAAATAATTCTAAGATATCTAAAGAATACCAAGGAATATGTTTTATGGTACAAAAGAGAAGGCAAATTTGAACTTAAGGTCTTTATCAACGCTGATTGGGCTGGAAATATTGATGACCAAAAGAGCACAAATGGAGGAGAATTCTTTATGGGTGATAGAATTGTCACATGGATCAGCAAGAAGCAAGGATGCATCTCACAATATACTGTAGAGGCAGAGTATGTTGTTGTTGTTGCAAACTGCTCAAATATTGCATGGATCAAACAGTTACTAGAAGGTATACATATGCAAATTTTAGAACTAGTAATTATCTATTGTGATAATACAAGTGCAATAAACATTTCCAAGAATCCAGTCATACATGCTAAAACAAAGCTTATTGCCATCAAGTATCATTATTTGAGAGAACAAGTTCAGGAAAAGGAAGTGATACTTGAGTATGTGTAATCAAAGGAATAATTGGCCGATATCTTCACCAAGCCACTACCCAAGGATGCATTTGAATACTTGAGAAAGAGACTAGGGGTTAGACCCTTGTCTACTGTTTAGTAAGCTTACTAGAAGGCTACATCAGCCTGTATATTATCATAATATCATTCATGTTGATGCAAGCAGAGAAATGGACTACAAATATACATCCATACACAACAAGGTATTTATCTACTCCAAGCACCAGAGATATTACCGATGGATTGGGAAATTCAAGGAATATATTATGGATATAAAGGATCCATTTGACATTACTGTCAAATATTTATTTGAAAAAAATATTTGTTTTGCATTGCTGTCAAAGGGAGAGAGATATCTCATTATCATACATAGATTATATTTATTATCAACTCAGAGAGAGATCATATTCATCATAGTATATATAGGGAGAGAAGAAGTCACAAAGGAAGACTACACACAAAGGAAGAGAATTACTAACAAGAGAGAAGAACAACCAAAGGGAGAGAGTTTGACACAGAAGGAGAGCACATCACATCAGATAAAGAAAGATTCTATATCCATTCAATGAAGGGATTGAAGAGAGAATGAAAGCTGCAAAAATCAAATCAAAGCTATTTGAGCTTACCGAAAGCCAAAAATTTGTATTAGTTACATTAGGAAAGCTTGATGAAACTGTATATTTCATATTGTATTAACAATAGTATAGTATGATAATGTAGTATGTTTCCATCAATGCCAAAGGGAGAGATTGATGACATGTAACATATTGAATGTTTGAAGATATTAAGTTGATGATCATGCAAGGAATTAAATCAGTTAATGTATTGTATTGTCATTGATGTCAACTTGATATAATCTGTATGTTCATGGAAATACTACCAAAGACTTCAAAGAACTGATGAATCAAGACTATGCTATCAGTAATGCATACAAGTAAAGTTTTCACTAAGTGAGTGCATACACCAATAGAGTGCACACCGACGGTCAGAATAAAAGAGTAGAGTCATAGTGTTACCTGATGAGCTAATGCACAAGATTATTGACGAGTAGAGTTACAGTGTTTCCTGATGAGCTAAACATAGAGTAACCTGATGGAAAGAATTTTAGTGTTGCCCAACAAAATAGACAAGGACGGAGATCCTGATGATAACTGAAGTCACACCGATAGAACAAATAGTTATCACCGATGACTAACTAAAGTGTTGACTGATAGAACAGAGTGTTCAGAAAAGGACAAAATTCTTAGCTGTCAAGAAGCTAAAGGTAGAATTAATAGATACTTATCATTGTTTTAATCATCCAGATAAAGCTAGAGGTAAGTAAGTGATTTAAAGCTGATTTGTCCAGTTGGAAAGAAGATCTCTTTGAGATAAATCATGAGCTTTCTTTAAATCTATTGGCGAGAATTGTGGAACATGCCAAGAATCAAGAAAGCCAAGAAAAGGGGAAATCATGTCTATATAGAGACAAACCCAATTCATTACAAAGTGTGGGGTGAAAAAGAGAAGAGGAAAGATGCTAAAGAAAATATGAAGGAGAAGAAAGTCTTCATTCAATCCTAATCAACAAGCTGAGGAAAGAGCTAGATTATGCAGACACCGACGGATAGTGAGACAAGCATCATAGACCAGAAAATTGTGGAGCAAACATATAAGTTTATATATAGATTAGAGAGGTAATGGACTTACAGTAGATATGAGGATCTACAGTTGAGTTTTATGTATGAATAGATCATTAGTTTTTGAGTTTAACCATTGAAGCATATAAGCCTCTTAACTAAGCAGGACGTAAAAGTCTTTTTCAATTGAGATAAATCGCAAGGAGTATCAAAAAGTTTGAGCACAAAAGTAGCATTGGATATGCTCGATACCTATTGACAGGCCAAGTGAGTATTTGATCAAGGATGGTAGCATTAGATGCCAAATACTAGTTGACAAACTATTTCTAAATCCTCTAACAAGGTCACACCTAACAGTGTGTTTGCAACCTTTGATAGGGTTGGCTCCTAACAGAGCTCACTTCAGAAGAGTGAAAATTTGGGGTACCGGTCCCAGTGGTTTTTCCCTTAACAGGGTTTCCATGTTAAAATCCTTGTGTTATGTGTTTATGGTTTATTACTTTACTATTTTACATTTCACATATGCATTTCTGGATTTATCGGTATACTATCCATGTTTACTATGTTTCGATAAATATGTTTACTGCTTATCGGTAATCATACAGGAGAGAGGTTAACAAAGCAATCCGACAAGTAGAAAATTGGTATAAGTATTTCAAGGCATACATCTTGTAGGATAGAAGATAACTCGAGACATAATTAGTGGTTATAAGTTTTAAGGGTTGATTTAAGGATAATTTTGAGGCCATTGATTCACCCCCCCTCTCAGTTATTACTAACATGAGGCTATACCAACCAAAAGGGAAACCGGTAAGGTGGTAATTGATTTTTTGATAGATAACATTTTGACCTAGTTTGGTGTGCTAAGAAAGTTAGTTATGGATAATGCCAGGTGCTTTAGGTCTAAAAAATTTAAGGATTTCTATGATCAGTATGGTATTGTGATTTCATATTCTTTGCCATATCATCCACAGGAAAATGAACAAGCAAAATCCAATAACAAGAGCATTCTGAAAAATTATTAAAAGGAAATTAGAAAAGAATAAAATATCTTGGAATTCAAAGCTTAATTTGGCTTTGTGGGCTGATAGGATAATAGTGAAAAAATCTATAGGTGTTTCCCCTTTTGAATTACTTTATGAAACACAAGCTAAATTACCATTGAATAATTAGTTGCTTATTTACAAATTTATCCAAGATGAGGACATAGAAATGACAGATCCAATGTAGAATATGATGTTGCAATTGGTAGAGTTGGAAGAGATCAGAAATGAAGCAAGAATACAAAATCAAAAGTTCTAGCAATAGTCCAAATATTTATTTGACAAGAAAGCACCAGAAAGAAAATTTTATATTAATGACATTGTGCTCCAGTGGAATGCAATGTTAGAAGATAAAGGAAAGCATGGAAAATTTGAGTCCTTATGGATAGGACTATTTGTTGTACATGAATTGAATGGAAAAGATTCCTAGTTCTTGCAAATTCCTATTTGTTAAATACAGGACTTGCCTGTAAAGGGGCAGTTTTTGAAGAAAGTTTTCTCATAAAATCTCTGATCATGCACAGTAATGTGAATATTTATATATATTCTTGTTTTTCAAGTTTTAGGATTATTTTTGTGAGGTGTTGGTTTGTGTCCCAGAGTGCTAGTTTTCTAGTGTTGAACTTGCATTCAACCTTCCTCAGTCAGAGCCTATGTTGGCACTGTTAAATTCTTGATGATTTCCTGGTCTAAATGGTGTAAATCCTCTAAATTTTTCTATGTCCTTAGGCCTTATTTTAGAATTTACTAGCCCTTGATGTTATAAACCCTAGGTCTCTGGATCATGTTATAAAATGAAGTTAGTTTATTGAGTAACTTAAAATGCTTAAGTTCCATGTGTCCTTTATGTCATCATCGCGCGAGGCCATCCTTTTTAGTATTTCCTAAGTCTTAGCAGAGTGGTGAATTAATTTTATCTTGTTTCCCTAAGTCCTAAGCCCCAACATATCTTTGTGTTTTATCATTTTTTGATCATGTTTCTTTTAATCTAGCAATTGTCACTTTCCCTCAGTGCACAAGATGAAGTCAATCTACCTATTAAGGCATTGCACCATGTTGACACCTGTCTATCTGGTGATCGTGAGGTCAACTTTTTTTTAAAAGTATGTAGTAGTAGGTTAACGTTCGATAGATCCATTTTTATTCCATAGCTGGAGCTTTACCTCAAGGAAGATTTATTTACAAGATACTCATCAAGCCATTGCACCTTTTTGACACCTATTTGTTGTTAGAGCTTGGGCCCATCAACGGTGAATTAATGAGTGATTATGTATTAGAATATCCTATGGTCTACAAAAAGGCTTAAAATAAAAGATGTTCCTAGTTTAACATTTAATCCATTGCGCTTGTTAGCCACATGGATAGTGGTGGGCTAGTTCTATGCTTTAAATAGAGTTAACATGAAGATAAGTTCTTTTGATCTTGCGGCTAGCATTTTGCCTTGAGGGGGAAGATGATCTATATTTATGTTCAAGGAAATATGGCTATTCAACACATGTATTTTCTGGCGTTATTGGGTCCTTGGTTTTCAAAGAAGATAAAAGTCATATAAGTTTGTAAAGAGAAGATAGACAATGTTGTGCCTTGAGGGGAAAGATGCTCAAAGATTAAAGATTAAGGTATCACGCTTGTTTTCCACCTATCCCGATCTGCTCATGGGTCCATGCATTGAATAAGGTAAAGGACAATCAAGTTTGATCTAACTCAATGCTGGGAATTTTGTCTTACTCTCAAAGTACTCGATAGATACTCTTCAAGGAAAAGTGATGGAATAACAAGTGGTGGCTTGTGGGACTGGTTCAGAGATGGGGTTAGTTTAAAGGAAGATCAAATTGTTTTTCATCGTGTCATTGACGCATTGCCTAGATCTAAAAGCTGCAGGTTTGTTATCTTCAAGGCATTGTCACAACTTTCCATGTGGAGAGGTCATATTTGGTCAGCGCCCGAAGTAAAGTTGTTGAAGATAGATATGTTTCTGAGGATCAGATAGTGGGCATTTTTCCTCATGGTGGAGATGATCGACGACTTGATTTTAAAGTTAGGTAAAGTTTCAATGTGGGTTGTTGATGATGGATTATGTGCCACATGTAGCTATTGCAACTAGATTTTTGAATATTTAATTTTTTCTCAGGGTTGTTTTAGCTATGGCACTATTTTCTAGATTGTAGGTGCATTGAATGGTTCGATATGATATTTTGGATTGATTTGATGAGGCTGTAGGGTGCCTAAGTGATAGATTCGCTGATATTTGGGCTTCATAAATGTTTGTTGGTGGTGACTTATGGTTATGATATGATTCTAAAATATTTTAACCTTTTTTGTTTCCATGAATACTTCTACATTGATGTTGGTTTGGATCATGATTTAGATCCTAAGTTGTGGTGGTTGTGTTTTAGGGTTTCATTTTTCCCTAAGGTAGTCCAAACTCGTAGGATCATTTTGGTATATATAGGGTTTTTGAGTTCTTTTATAAGGATGGGAATTTTATGCCACAGGAAGGCTTGTAAGCTCTACATGTTGAATTAAGACTATCAATGGTCCTTTTGGCTCTAATTCTTTATGTATATATGTTTTAGTAATAAGATATGTCTGTAACCTCCTAGAATTTGTGAATTTTGATTGAATTTTAATGTCTTTGTTTTGGTTTCTTGTATTCATTTGGGTTAGGTGTTAAGGAAATTTTAATCTATCACTCTGTAAGGAATAGGGTCTAGTTGGTTTAGGGTTTCTTTCAGAGAGAATTAAACATTCTTAAAGCAATTTCAGTGAGTAAATAACTAAAGTGAATTGGATAATTACATCTACTTCCATGAAGTATGAATTAAGTATGTAAGGAATAGTCAAGTTCAATGATCAACTTGGAGATTTTACATTGATGTATGTTGTTAATTAAGATTATTTTCATTAAGAGTGACTCCATACCCACTAGATAGGGCACTGGCCTGATATGTTAGATTTTTGGTTCTCATCAAATTTTATAAAATATGTTACCATTTACATGTTTTATACTACATCCACCATAATTGCCTTCTTGTAAAGTTATTGAATATTAAGGGCATAAGATGGGTAGTGTCCACTTGAGTTTGTGGAGCTCAAAGTGCAGAAGGTGTCAGGACCTTGTTGAACGTTACATTTTCTCCTTGTTGAATTAATGCATGGGCTTATAGAGGAATATACCTTAGCCGCATGTATACACGGGATCAACAAGAAAAGGAACTAACAATTTCTACCATGTTCACACTAAGGGGGGGGGGGATATTGGAAATTCGTGTTCACATTAGTATTTAAATTAGATATAAAGTTGTTGAAAATGAACTTTGGAGTATTGTTAGACTAATATAAATGTTAGTAATATTATTATATTATGGTTTGAGTTGTTTTAAGAACTCATGGTGTGAATTCTATATTGCCTGTTTGACACCTATTTGTTGTTAGAGCTTGGGCCCGTCAGTGGTCAATTAACGAGTAATTATGTATGATAATATCCTATAGTTGGCACAAAGGCTTAAAGTAAATGATGTGCCTATTTTAACATTTAAGCCATTGCGCCTATTGGCCACATGGAAATTGGTGGGCTAGTTATGTGCTTTAAATGGAGTTAATATGCAAATAAGTTCTTTTTATCATGCAGCTAAAATTTTTCCTTGAGGGGGAAGATGATCTATGTTTATGTTCAAGGCAATGCGCTTGTTTGACGTGTGTATTTCCTGGCGTCATTGGGTCCCAAGTTTTCAACGAAGATAAAAGTTAGATAAGTTTGTAAACAGTGGACAGACGATGTTGTGCCTTTAGGGGAAAGATGCTCAAAGATTAAAGATTAAGGAATCACGTCTGTTTACCACATGTCTTGGTCAGGTCACGGGTCCATGTGTTCAAGAAGGAAAAGGATGATCAGGTTTGATCCAACCTAACATTGGACATTTTGTCTTACTCTCAAAATTCTCGACAGATAGTCTTCAAGGAAAATTGATGGACTAACAAGAGGCATCTCACAGGACCTGGTTAGAGATGGGGTGAGTTTAAAGGTAGATCAACTTGTTTTTCATCATGTGGTTGACACATTGCATAAATCTAAAAGTTACAGGTTTGTTATCTTCAAGGCATTGTGATAGCTTGCAACATAGAGATTTCAGATCTAGTCGATGCCCAAAGTAAATATGTTGAAGATATATATATTTCTGAGTAACAGACGGTGGGCATTTTTCCTCATGGTGGAGATGATCAATGACTCAGTTTTAAAGTTAGGTAAAGTATTAATGTGGGTCATTGATGATGGATTTTGTGCCACCTATAGCCGTTGTAACTAGATTTTTAAATATTTAATTTGTTTCTCATAGTTTTTTAAGCTATGGCGCTATTTTATGGATTGTAGATGCATTAAATGGTTTGATTTGATCTTTTGGATCAATTTGATGAGGCCATAGGGTGATTAAGTGATAGATTTACTGATATTTTGGGCTTCATAAATGTTTTTTGGTGGAAAATTAGGGCTATGATCTGATTCTGCATAATTTTATCATTTTTTGTTTCTATGAATACTTCTGCATTGATGTTTGTTTGGATCCTGAGTTGTGGTGGCTCTGTTTTAGGGTTTACTTTTTCCCTAAGGCGGTCCAAACTCATAGGATCATTTTGGTATATCTAGGGTTTTTGAGTTCTTTTATAAGGATGAGAATTTTATGCCACAAGAAGGCTTGTAAGCTTTGCATGTTGAATTAAGACTATTAGTGGCCCTTTTGGCCTTGATTTTTTATGTATTAGATATTTTAGTAATAAGATATGTATGTAACTCCTATTATTGTAAATTCTAATTGAATTGTAATGTATTTGTTTTGATTTATTGTATTCATTTGGGTTAGGTGTTAAGGACATTTTAATCCATCACTCTGTAAGGAAGAGGTTCTAGTTGGTTTAGGGTTTCTTTCAGAGAGAATTAAACATCTTTAAAGAAATTTTAGTGAGTAAAGAACTGAAGTGAATTAGATAATTACATCTGCTTCCATGAAGTCTAAATTAAGTATGTAAGGCATAGTCAAGTTCAATGATCAAATTGCAGATTTTACATTGATGCATGTTGTTAATTAAGAGTCTTTTCATTGAGAGTGACTCCATACCCACTGGATAGGGTACTGGTCTGATATGTTGGATTTATGGTTCTCATCAAATTTTATAAAATCAGTTACCATTTACATGTTTTATACTACATCCACCATACCTACTTGCTTGTGAAGTTATTGAATATTGAGGCCAGAAGATAGGTATTTCTTGTAACTACCCTAATTTGGTCTGCTATGGCCATAGACCCTATTTTCCCTAAGTGTGGTCATACCCCTAATTATGTCAAGACAATTCTTCAATTTATTGGCATAGTTCATTTAAATAAAATTTAATCTCCTAAGTGATTTAATCACTAAATTACATTAATTGCCTTAGCCAATTAAATCAAATCAATTTAATTCAATCAAAACAAATAAAAAAACATGGCTAAAGTAATTAATAAAAGGAATGAAATAAATTTTAATTACATTTCCATTTGCAAAAAAGGAAAGTCAAATCCCTAACCAATGGGAGTTAAATCACTTGGATCACCAAAGATTCAATCTCCACCTCTCTTCCACTTTCAATCCTAACCTCTCATTCACCAAATTCTTCTATAAATAGAATAAATTTTAAGCTCAATTAGCCCCTAATCTTAGAAGCAAACTTATGCTACAAGTATTATTAGAAATCTTTATGCATTTTAGCTCATTCTTCCATTGCATTGTTATAATCTTCCATTTTAGAGCTTAAAATGAACATTTCTTGAGCATTTAGAGTAAATTCATTTGAATCTTCCATTCTAAGTTGTATATGTCACTGATAAATGCATAATCTGAGGGAAATTATAGCATTATTCATAGTCCTCTTAGATAGGAAGAAATAGGTCAATTTTAGTGATTGACTTGCTTGCTTATTCTTTCTTTTCAGTAATATAATGACTTATTGAAGTGTTGGGTTGCAGAAAATAGGTACACAAATAACACACACATTTTTGGCGCCCACCATGGCGCTGAATCTCAGATTTTACCTCACATTTCTATTCATTTTGGACTAATTTGTCTTCTCTATTTTTAGGTATAGAGTCGCCTTGAGTCACCAAGGCTTGCATCTAGGAAATTGGATTGCATCAAGGAAATTGGATCGGACCCCAAATATAAGAGATCACATCCAAGGAATCCCAAGTCATTTTTCACAAAGGATCACATCTGGTATAAATTTTTTCACCTTTTGTATAATTGGTCACATCTAGGAAATTGGGTCGCATACAAGGTTTCTAGGACCAATTTTGGGAAAGGCAATCGTATCTCATTATTTTAATTGGATTTTAAATAGTCTAACCACTAATCTATTGATCTGGTTTTCTTCTGTCTGTTGAGCAGCCTAATTTTTTATTGTAGATTGTTGTCTGTACCTTTTTTCTCAAAAAGGTGGAAAGGAATTGTTAATTTGTGGTTTGCAGGTTTTGGAATAGATTAACTTATT
The DNA here is from genome assembly GCA_018584345.1 of Thuja plicata. Taxonomy (NCBI): domain Eukaryota; kingdom Viridiplantae; phylum Streptophyta; class Pinopsida; order Cupressales; family Cupressaceae; genus Thuja; species Thuja plicata. The sequence goes on along the minus strand of MU223381.1, from coordinate 647,193 downwards.
TTTACTTGTTCAAATATTTAACACTTAAAACATTTTCTTATCATTTAATAAATCAATCAGAGGATTGTGCTCTTTTCCTTCAAGGAAAATTAGAAACTCAAAAGTTGATTTATGGCTTGAGAAGAATTTGGGGTAAATAAACAAGGCAACCCTCATTGTATAATTCTTTTTGGCAAGTAATTGAACAAACACAAATCATTTAATCTTGTGGGCTAATTGAACAAGCTTAAATGTATAATTCTTTTTGGAGATAAATTGAACAACACAAATCATCTAAAATTGTGGGAAAAAGAACATTCATTGTCTAATTTTGGATATAGTAATTGAAGAAGATAAGCATTTACATTTGTGGGAAAAAGAACACTCAAACTTTACTTTTCAAGTACTTCGTGTTTTCATAAGATAGGATTTTTTAAATCAAACTTAACCTTGTTTCTTGATCTCACCAAAGGATTTACTCTGCCTTCCAAGTAGAGGAATCAAAAACTCATCATGGCGGATTGAGTTGTAAGTGAATTAGTTTGAGGGAAAGAACTTGATTGAAGTGTTTGTGGGAAAAAAATTGAAAAAATGGCATGGAATAGGAGAGTATGCTCTTCTTATTTTGAAGAATCCAAAATCTTGAACTCCTAAGCTCGCCAATCCTTTGTATACATTCAAAAACATGAGAGCGCCAGCCGGTTGAGGAAAAAATTTCCCGAGAATGACCCAAGTGAGGACAAGTTAGACGCCAACCCTTCCAACTCACTATAAATAATTGCTTCCTTATAGGCTAAAGCCTCAAAAGACGTAATTGGTTTTGTTCTTGTAATTTTGACATTATTCCTTGAACATACTAGGGTGTGTGTAGAGCAGAGCCACTTGAATCTTGCTTGTGAAACTACACACAATTGAGTACTCATAGGGCTATATGCCTCAATTTTCCTTGTGCAATTATATCTACGGTTGCGAATGAATTGCCCCATCATAATAAACAAATTATAGTCAAAAATACCCAATTCACCTCTAAATTAAGGGTGATAACCTTTGTGCAAGGAAAATAGGAATTTCCCCAAGAAACTTATCATTTCATGCCCTCACTTGCATTTGGAGTCGGCTAATATGGCATCATAACGAGAGCCATTGTGGTGCAGGAGCACCAAGGCCAAGCAAAAAGGCTAAAGAGGAAAAATAGGGTCACTCATGGATCCTAGAGGATTTGAAGACATATAAAGACTAAAAGGACCTAAAAGGTCTAAAATATTGTAATTTGCGCCATTAGTGTCTATGAAATGTAATGGAGTCATAAAATGTAAAATTGCCAAAGTTGGCTAATAAAGGCCTAAAGGGCTAATGTAAGGGGTAATGGGGTAGATATAAGAGGTTGGTTAAATTATGGTTTTATAATTCAA
>MU223381.1:618624-643926 GCA_018584345.1 Thuja plicata | reverse complement strand
AACCATAATTTAACCAACCTCTTATATCTACCCCATTACCCCTTACATTAGCCCTTTAGGCCTTTATTAGCCAACTTTGGCAATTTTACATTTTATGACTCCATTACATTTCATAGGCACTAATGGCACAAATTACAATATTTTAGACCTTTTAGGTCCTTTTAGTCTTCATATGTCTTCAAATCCTCTAGGATCCATGAGTGACCCTATTTTTCCTCTTTAGCCTTTCTGCTTGGCCCTGGTGTTCCTGCACCACATTGCCTGCTTGGTGATAGCCATATTCTGATTAAGGATGTGTTTGTTCACCCCTAACAATGCAATATTTATTGATGGGATTAAAAGATAATTGAAAAGATAAATACTTCAAACAAGAAATAAATTTCAATCCTTAGGCTACATGCTATGTTTTTCACTTACTGGAAAGTCTTAGAAAACAATATGCAATCAAACAAATTTCATGCATTCCAAGACAAAGTTGACAAACTTGACAAAAACAAACTAATAGAACATTAGAGGCTCACATATTGTTGTATTAGGTCACATTTAGGATCCTGGCTTGCTTTTGGTCATTTTTTCATCGCATCTAGGGAGAAATATTGCACGATACATATCAAAGCTCACATCTTGCATATCAAAGCTCACATCTGGTTAAGTAGAACCTCACATTCAGTGTGTCACATTTAGGATAGTGGGAACTTTCATAGTTGTCTCTTAGAGAAAATCAATATATTTGGGTACCCTTTTCGCTCTTTAGTCTGGTCCTATTGCTTTTTATAGTCTCTTTTTTGTTGTTTCAAAATTTTTTCACAAGTCTACCTTGCATGTCCTTTTGGGTTCTTACAATTGGTCTCAAAATGTGTGGTCTATTCACTTTTCAAAACAAACTTGATTCCCATCTCATTATCAAGGTATTCTAACCCTTTGACGCTGGAGTCATTTACTTCCATCAAACACAAACAATCCTTTACAACTTGGAGACACTTACTTGGACAATTTGAGACTTCACATGACACTGTTTGACATAGAATCACCCGGAATGGAAGCTCCTATAAACAAATGGAGTATAACTTTTGAAGAATACAACAATGATAAAAACTGAAGACAGTAGTAGTAAGGAAGAAATTCACATCACTCACCCTTTGTTTGACTTTGATAGTGATGGATACGTACTTGAGGAAGAGTATAATGGATTCAAACAAAGTAGAAAATTCCAAAGAACATTGGAAAAGATCACTGGTGAAGACAAAGAAAAATACTTTCTACATCTAGCATCCATTGGAGTTAAACTGCTAAAAGATTATGATATTGAAAGACTAAAGGAAAAATAGATACCAACCCCTATCGCTATTCTCACCAAACAATTGATGCTGATGCAATCCAAACTTGCAACACTCAAACAAGAGAAGGTCAAACCAATGAAAAAATACTCTTTGGACCACATTTGTCCATTTCCTTTTGACAAGAGTATTAACATGATTCCGTTTCCTCCCAACATGGAAAGGCCTAAATATGACAAGTATAAGGGAGAGACTAATCCAAATGACCATGTGAGAGAGTTTTGTGCTCTAATCATAGAGTACATGCATGAACCAACATACCTAATGTGGCTATTTCTGGGAAGTCTAGGCAGAAATTCTATGGAGTGGTTCTCCAAACTCACACCTAAGGTGAAATCTTTTGAGGATTTAATATAACGTTTTGTCCAACATGACTCCTAAAATATACAACATGATGTAACCATGATGGACTTATGTAACACAAAACAAAGAACTGGTGAATCCTTTACACACTTTTTACAAAGGTGGAGGAAAATCTTGCAAGGTATTCAAGAGCTATTCCCAAACCAGAAAAGATGGAAATCTTCATTAACAACTTGATATCAGAATTAAACTATGCTTTGCAAATGCAAGATCCACCTAGCTTTGATAGGATGATAAAAAATGCCATCCATATTGAAGAGGTCATAGTTAAGAAAGAAAAAATCACACTTCAAAATGATAAAAAATATACCAACTATAACAACAAGCCTAAGTGGTGGAAACAAAACAAGAATGTTGTTAACAATGGAGTGGTAGATGCATCTAATGCTAATCCTAAACTGACAGTGTTCAATTTTACGAACAACATGCAAGCAAATAAAGAAGCTAAGGTAACAACCACAATACCTAAAGCAAACAATGAGAGCAACAAGAGTAGACCATGGACTTCTAGACCTCAACGAACATTCACTCCTTTGGGAGAACCTCTTGAGACAATTTTGAAGACACTCTTGGACAAAAAAGTTCTTACAATTCCTGATTCAAAACCATGGGAACCAAAAGTCAAACCAAAATGGTGGGATGATAATTCTTATTGTGTCTTACACAAGAGAAAATGACATAAGAACAATAACTGTTTGAAGCTTAAACACGTTATACAAGACCGTATTGATGGAGGAAAAATAAAAGTGGAAGGACACACCACTAATGAAGACCATATGACATTTAACAAGCCATTTCATAATTACAAGAAAGGGGAAGCTTCTAAAAGAAAAGGAAGTGAAGTAAATTACACCTACTCCAATAATGATAATGTGATCAACATGTTGGACATTAAATACAAATCAATCAATGTGATCACTCTTAAAGGTGCTAAAGACACATCTACACAATCAAATGCAGTGAATCGAAGTCAATCACAAGCCACAATCAAAGGACCTAGTTCCTCATCAAAACAAGTGAAATCTTCAAAAGTACCTATTGTCACTATTCCCAAACCAGGAACAAAAAGACAAATAGTTACCATTCCTTCAACAAACTATAACTTGTTGGATCAATTCCAAAGAACCTCTACTCAAATGACTATCTTCGAGTTACTCAAAATATCCTTAGTACATAGGGAATTTCTTGAACAAGCCCTACATTCTAAAAATGTTGCAAAAGACATTGATGTAGACAAGTTCCAAGCAATGGTTAATCATATCTCAGCACCACACTATCTCTCTTTTTTGGAACAAGATGACAAATCATAGACACATCCACATAACCAACCCCTACACATTGAAGTCCTAATTCACAAATCCCATGTCAGACATATATTGATAGATGGAGGTACAGGGTTGAACATTTATACTCTTTATCTAATGAAGAAGTTGGGTCTTTCAGAACAAACCATTGATTCAAGAAGTAAGATCACTATCAAAGCTGACGATGAAGAAGAAAGACCATCTAAAGGACTCATTGTTCTATGAATCATAATAGGACCAGTACAAAGAAATGTAGTCTGTCAAGTTCTAGATCTACCCTTGGCTTACAACATACTATTAGGGAGACCTTGGATTCATGAAATGCAAGCAGTTCCATCTACTTACCACCAATGTATCAAATTCCCACATAATGGGGTGGAAGTAACAATTCCTGCAGATGTGAGTTATACTTGCAACAATGTTAAAGTAGATAGTATGGTTCCTCATAACAAGGAAGTTCCAAAAGAAATTGTACCTGAAACTACTAAAGACATGGTTATGAGAAGCTTTGGAAACACATTAAAAGTTGAAGAAATAAGTATGGGGTAATACAAGATAGACATGACCCAATCATTAACAAAACTTCTTGTGTGTCCAAGATCTTATGGGAAACCTTCCTCATCTTTCACACCTACTACATCTAAAGAAACAAAGATTCACAAAGCAACTGGTATGGTTAGAGCATCTACTTCTCAAGGGGATGAAAAATAAGAAAAAACAATCTTGACTTGGCTTTACAAAGGAGAACCAAAATAAAATGAGGTAAAACATGTGGAGATATCCCCAGAAAGTATGGTAAAGGATATGACCTTCTCAAAAAAATATGATATAAAGGGAAGGGACCTTTAGGAGACAAAGGAAAAGGACTTGTTGAACCTATACACATGGAATTCAGAAATGCCAAAGACAAAATATGTCTAGGTTTCAATAAATTTGAAAACCCTACTTCAAGAGATGGTCCAATATTTGATGAAGGAAGTGATGATGAAGAAGAAGAAATAGAACTTGAACAATGGACCTATGAGAGATTATTGCATATTGGTACAAAGTATCCCAAATATCAAGGAGAAAGATATGTACCTAGATTTGTAACACAAAAAGACACTCATGTTCCTTTATTAACACAAGCTACTATTCAAGAAGTAGAGGAAATGACAGAAAACTCTCTAGAAGTCCCACTGATAGAAACAACTCCTAAAGAAATATCCCAGCAACAAGATTTACATCCTAACTGGGGCAATAGGTCACAATTTCACATGTCCTATATTTACCTCACTTTGATCTACAAGTGGCTAATAGGGTACATCAGGTAACTATTATTGAGTTTCTAAACAGATTAGATGATGAAATAATAGATTCACATGATTATGAATGGGATGTCCTATCTAATGCTAGTATGGATATTGAAGTAGATGTGATACACAAATTTGCAACTCCAATGGAAAGAGGAGAGAGTTCTAACACTTCCCCTACCACTGTTGTTGTTCCAAAATTAGATGAGATACCATTACCTAGAATTCTTGATGAGGAAACTTGTGTTTTACTAGGTCTAGAGGACATTCTAAGACTACAAGAAATGAGTTCCATTTTGCTGAGAGAAGAAGAGGAAATCTCAACTGGTGATTTGCTAGAGTTAGGTCCACATATTACTAACAACGACCCTATTAATGACGATTTAAATATTGATGATCTAAACATTGTAGAAGTTGACTTAATAAAACATGTTTTGTCTGTTAATAGTTTTGATGCTGACGTGATGTTGTCCTTAGCAGACTATGATTCATTATCCTTGATAAACCCTGAGCTAACTGATTGGATAAATTTAGATCCTAATCCTATCAAGAACTTTCCTAATGACTACACTTTGGCCTGTTACCTAAATGCTTGTGAACCTTAACCTTCTTCCACCAATGCAAGGAGCATGAACATGTTAGAGGAGGATATCAAGTTTCTTAGTCACAAATTGAAAAATAAAAAGAAGAAAAGAATTGATGGTGAAAACCACATTGTGGGAGTGTCAGATTCTAAAAAAGTAAAAATAAAAGACGTATCTGATGGTGAAAACCTCGTAGAGGTACAAAAAGATGAGATTCTTGATATCCTCCCTAAGCACTTTCAAGAAAGATCTTCAGTTTTGATAGAACCAACACAACCAGTTAACTTGGGAATAGCTAAAGTTCCTCAATTTGTTCACCTAGCACAAACCTTACCAGAAGAGGAGAAGATACAATTCACCAAGTTCCTAAAAGAGAAAAAGATCAAATTTGCATGGTCTTACATAGATATGCCTGGAGTGGATCCTGAATTAATAATGCATCATTTATCTATAGCTCATGGGATCAAACCTATGAAACAAAAACTAAGAAATATGCATCCTCATGTTGCATTATTGGTGAAAGCAAAGCTAGAAAAATTACTGAAAGCTAGATTCATAAGATTCATTGCTTACGCATGATGGATTTCCAATGTGGTGCCAGTATCTAAAATAGATCAATCTATCAAGATTTATACTGACTTTAGAGACTTGAACAAAGCATGTCCTAAAGATGATTTTCCACTGCCAAACATTGATATGATCATAGATCTTACAACAGGCTATCAAATGTACTCAATCATGGATGGTTTCTTGGGCTATAACTAGATTAAGATCTCTGCTGAAGACCAAGAGAAGACAACATCCACATGCGCATGGGGAAATTTTTTCTGGAATGTTATGTCGTTTGGATTAAAGAATGATGGTGCTACATACCAAAGAGCTATGACAACCATATTCCATGATATGATACATAAAAACATGGAGGATTACATGGATGATACTATAGAAAAGTAAAAAACAAGGACTAATCATATTGAAGACTTGTAAAAGATATAAGATCGCATGGAACAATTTCAACTCAGGCTTAATCCATAGAAGTGTGCGTTTGGAGTTCAATCAGGAAAGCTCCTAGGGTTTATTGTATTAGCAAAAGGAATTGAGGTGGACCCTACAAAAGTAAAAGCTATACTATAAATTTCACCTCCATGCAACATTAGTCAAATGAGGACATCACAAGGAAGACTCCATTCAATTAGGAGATTTATGTCGCAACTTGCCGACACAGCACAACCTTTTACTAAACTGATACATAAGGGTGTTACCTTCAAATGGGACGAACATTGTGAAAATAAATTTAAAGAATTAAAAGATTACTTAGATGCTCCTCCTGTTCTCATGACACCCATTCCATTACTCCTATATATCTTAGCTATGAATACATCACTGGGAGTATTGTTGGCTCAAGAAGATGAAACTAAAAAGGAAAGAGAAATCTACTACATCAGCAAAACACTAGTATCTTATGAACTCAGTTACAATATAATTGAAACATCTTGCTTAGAAATTGTCTTTGCATCATAGAAATTGAGAAATTATATGTTGTAACATACAGTAAAACTTATTGCGAAGATAGATCCTCTGAAATACCTCTTAAGCAAGACATCATTAACAAGAAGGCTAGCAAAGTGGGTCCTGATTCAAAGAAAATTTGATATTGAGTATGTGGATAGAAGGGCTATTAAAGGACAAGTCCTCGTAGATTAATTAGCTAATTCTCCCTTGCAAGATGATGCACCTCTGATAATTGAATTCTCTGATGAAATAATTATGCATTTAACTAAACATCTGTGGAAGATGTAATTTGATGGTTCTTTCACACAACAAGGCTCTAGAGCAGGAGTTTTCTTCATCACTCCTCAAGGCTCAAAGATTCCCAAGGCATAAAAATTAATGTTTCCATGCACCAATAACATTTATGAATATGAAGCATTAGTGAATGGTCTTAAATCGGCTATGAAATGGAAGATCATAGAGTTACATGTGTATGGTGAATCCCAGCTTATTATTAATCAAGTAAATGGAGACTATCAGAGTAAAGATGAGAATATGATGCCTTATAAACAAGTGGTTGAAGACTTGAAAAAATACTTTGTCTTCGTCACATTCCAGCAAATATCAAGAACATAAAACAAAGCTGCAGATGCTATGGCTACACTGGAATCCATGTTACAACTAGAAGAACACAAGTTCCGCTATGACTTCTTGGTGGAAGAACTATCCTATCTAGATTTTGATACCCCTAAGTGCCAAATAATTTGTGCTTTTAACGCCCAAGACCAATCTCGATATGCCAAACTCATTACCTATCTAGCTGACCAAACCCTACTTGATGGTTTATCAAGGAATGAAAAATGCCTTAATTAGGACCGCATCACGCTATGTCCTCATTAATAATAAATTATATAGATGAAGTCTTGATGGTACACTTCTTAGGTTTTTAGAAAAAGAAGAGTCAGATCACACATTAAAAGAAGTCCACAAAGGTGTATGTGGACCACACTCAAATGGCTTTTCGTTAGCTAAGAAACTATGAAGAGTAGGCTATTACTGGCCCACGATGGAAAAAGATGTTCTATTTTCAAAGACATGTCACAAATTCCAAACACATGGAAATCTCATCCATGCTCCTACTAGAGAACTCATACCATTTATAACACGTTGGCCATTTCAGCAATGGGCCTTTGATTTGGTTCAAAGAACATATCCTAATTCTTCAAGTGGACACAAATAGATCATTACAGCCACTAAGTATTTCACTAAGTGGGTTGAAGCCATGCCACTGATCAAAGCCACTGGCAAATAGGTGGCTATGTTTATCTTGAACTACATTATTTGTAGATATTGAATACCCTCTTCAATTGTAATAGACAATGGGGGCCAATTTAAAAACCAAGACATCGAAGACCTTTGCTCATAGTTTCACATTTCACAACATTGTTGTTCAATCTATTATCCTCAAGGTAACAGATAGGATGAGGCATCTAACAAGAACATTCTTAAGATCCTACATAGAACTGTCAGTAAGTCTGGCAGAGACTGGCATTTGCATTTAATTTTGACACTTTGGGCCTACAGAACAAGTATTAGAATACCAACTAGAGGCATGCAATTTTCTTTACTCTATGGTGTTGAGGCACTATTACCTATTGAGGTTGAAATTCCATCTTTGCAGGTATCTATACAAGGTCTTGTTACTAATGAACAATACCATATTGATAGGGTGAATGCATTAGAATTACTTGATGAGCGTAGGCAACAAGCTTTTGATCATCTAAAAGTATACCAAAAATGCATGTCAAAAAGGTACAATAAAAAGCTCAAACCATGACACTTTCAAGTGGGGGATCTCATTCTCAAGGAGATTCCTAAGAACCAGCCAAATAGAGAAAAGAAAGGAAAGTTTGAACCCAAGTGGCTGGGACCTTATGGAATTACTGTAACTTTTGGGACTAGAGCTTATTAGTTAGCTACACTTGAGGGAGATGTTCTTCCTAATCCCATTAATACTCTACATTTGAAGTAGTTCTATGCTTGATGTGTGGCTAGTAGAGCCCGTGCAGTGAAAATTCTCAGAAAATACCAAAATTTTTTTACAAAATTGATCCTGAAGAAATCCAAAAATAGTTGAAAAAGTCCTAAAAAAAGGTATCCTTGGTGAAAACCCAGCAAATAGGTGTCTTGATACTACAAAAAAAAAAAGAATAAAAAAGAAAAAAAAATTGAAAAAGAGAAAAGTGCCTAGATGAAAACCTCGCAAATAGGTGTCTTGGTAGAAAAAATTAAAAGCTTTGCCGAGTGGTGAAAACCTAGCAAATAAGTGTCACTCAAACTTTGTGCTCTATCTATCAATGCATCAATGATACTAATACTTTATGATCGTACCGATGCTATTTGGTGACTATGATTCCTTACAAATGTCCTATCCTTGCTTGGGATTTGTCTGCATTTGCGTCTTAGGAATAGTCATCCTGCACTGGGAGCATCTTTGTTAGCATGTTCAGTTTGCATCTGCTAGGTTGTCCTAGGTCCTGTCTAGGATGGTTGGCCTCTCAAAATAGTATTTCTCAATACTTGCATCTAAACTTCACTTTCACAAACAAAGGTGTTTCTTTAACACCACCTACCTGTAACAGACATCACAGTAGTGTTTCTCAACACTTTAATCAAGAACTTTAAAAGACCTTGTGTTTCTCAACACTTTACTAAAAAAAGTACTAGTGTTTCTCAACACTTTAATCAACCAGTGTTCCTACACACTACATTGGATTGAAATTGCTGACAAAGTTAATCTCATATACACTTAGACATGAAAACATATTTCTTAATTCCAAATTCTAATTGATGAATCTCTATTGCATTTGACAAATGAATTCACAATATTTCTCAATACTACTTAAACACATAGTCTGATCTTCATTTGATTATGACTCTTTCATTTTCCCATGATGTTTCATACTAGGGGCATCTAAGCAGTTATAAATTTTCTTTGATTGATTCTCAATTGGTGATTGTTATGTCTTCCGAGTTACTCCATGATGTCTATTCAAAGATAAAGAGTCGCAAGGACAGGGGGCATAACATTTTCTTGGTATTATGCATATGGTGATTGTTAAAAATGATATTATAAATTTCACCTAACTTGAATGTTTATGGTAAGGGCTTCCAACATGAATGGATAGCCACATATATCTCAATTATTGTTATGTGTAAACAACAGTGAGGTTGAAGCAATTTCCTTGTCTGTTTTCTAAATCAAATTCTCACTAAGGTGTATGCTACATGATGTACCCAAGGATATAAATTTTCAAAGTCATTGTGGGTCACATATTTTACATTACACTTGAATAGAAACTGATTCTTAATAGTAAAAGGAGATAACTAACTTGTCATCCTGGATTCTATGCCTTGATGCCTAAATTTATTTCTGACATTGTATCCAATACACATAGTATTCATACTTTTATGATACCTGTGGGTATTAGTGATAGTTGTACTATCAGGTGATGTGTGTTATAAAAATACCCAATGATGATAAAATACTACAATGTACACAAATCCGTGATAGTCCTGAGAGTCTGCATGTAGATGCATTTAAAGATTGCATGATTCATTTTCAAAAGAAAAACATAAGAACTTGAGCTTAAAATGATTTCCCGATTCATCTAAAATACAAGCTAATTAAATTTTCTATATTACTTTTATTAATGATTCTCAAACTATCCAAACTATCCAAATTCAATTTTGATCTTCTATAACCAATCGAGAACAAAATCTAACTCACATTTTAAACATACTTAACTTGGTAAAATTGTGTTTTCTCTTAACACACCTTTGTTTCTCCACTTCTTCTAAATTGACACTTTCTTGATTCAATTGATTAGTTCAAGTGATACATCATTCTACAAAGGGATTTATTCTTTTTCCTTTGATTTTGTTCCCGAGGGGGCATGATCACACTTAAATCAATTAAATTATTGCTCAAAACAACATTAAAATGGCTTCGTCATCAAAAGACTAAAGGCATGAAAGTTCCTTGACTAAGTCAGGACTGTTGGATTGAAGGCTTCGGTTCTCACAAGCTAGATATCTTATATCTACTCTTCTTAGATTCTTATTAAGCTCCTGGTAGTGTTGTATTGACCTTCGTTTGATCAAGTTCAGAGTCAATATTATCAATTCTCGGATGAAAACCAAGTTCAGAATTGGTATTTTTAAGATCTTTGTTTATTTTCCTTTTTTCAATCAAGTTCAAAGTCAATTCTATCACTTTTAGTTCAATCAAGTGTGAGACTGATCTCATCAGACATTTCGTTCGATCAATTGTGAAATTCTCAAACTTTCTGAAGTCAACATCAAAAATTTCTTTGAATCAATGCGCTGCTCACACATCTATTCAAAGAGGGGAAAATGTAACCACCCTAATTTGGTCTACTCTAGCCATAGACCCTATTTTCCCTAAGTGTGATCATACCCCTAATTATGTCAAGAAAATTCTTTAATTTATTGCCATAGTTCATTTAAATCAAATTTAATCTCCGAAGTGATTTAATCACTAAATTACATTAAATTCCTTAGCCAATTAAATCAAATCAATTTAATTCAATCAAAACAAATCAAAAACATGGCTAAAGTAATTAATAAAAGGAATTAAATAAATTCTAATTACATTTGCATTTGCAAAAAGGGAAAGTCAAATCCCTAACCAACGGGAGTTAAAGCACTTGGATCAGCTCACATGGATCACCAAAGTTTCAATCTCCACCTCTCTACCACTTTCAATCCTAACCTCTCATTCACCAAATTCTTCTATAAATAGAATGAATTTTAAGCTCAATTGGCCCCTACTCTTTGAAGAAAACTTATGTTTCAAGTATTATTACAAATCTTTATGCATTTTAGCTCATTCTTCCATTGCATTGTTATAATGTTCCATTTTAGAGCTTAAAATGCACATTTCTTGAGCATTTAGAGTGAATTCATTTCAATCTTCCTTTCTATGTTGTATATGTCAATGATAAATGCATAATCTAAGGGAGATTGTAGCATTATTCACACTCCTCTTAGATAGGAAGAAATAGGTCAATTTTAGTGATTGATTAGCTTTCTTATTCTTTATTTTCACTAATATAATGACTTATTGAAGTGTTGTCTTGCAGACAACAGGTACACAAATAACACACAGAGTTCCCACCTGAGTTTGTGAAACTCAAAGTGCAAAAGGTCTCATGACCTTGTTGAGCGTTACTTATTCTCCTTGTTGAATAAGTGCATGGGCCTATACAGGAATATATCTAAGCCACATGTATACAAGGGATCAAAAAGAAAAGGAACAAACAAAAATGATGACTCCGTTGGGGCCTTAGCACAAAGGATTCTTGAAGAGCTTATCAAATCAAAGTGGATATTGACCCCTCCGCTGGGACTAAGAGATAAGTTTATTTCATAGTTTCCCTTAAGTCTTAGCAAAATTTTAAGGTGTGGTCCCATTTTTACATATCGCAAGTTTGTTTGGGTGGGGACTCTGAATTTGGTTGGCTAGTATTTTTGTTTAAAATAACAAATATGTTTTAGGTTTTGTTTGTCAAGATATAATAAATATGAGGAACACCAGAGCATATATGAAATAATTTTCAGAAGTTGAATTGGAGGGTGGGCTCCCAAAGCTTGCTAAAAGAAATTGGTCTTTAAAAGAACAAAGTCCACTAGTGAAAGTTCTTGGAAGCCTAAGGCTTTAAGTGTAGGTCAGCCTTTGGGTGTTGTCCCAGAGGGAAGTGCTCCCTCTTCTATAAGTACTGAATCAGATGGTTTGGGCTTCCTTGACAACATGTTTGATACTCTTGTCCAAGAATACATATCTCAACAAAAGGTTGTAACTTAAATTTAGTATAGAAGAGAAAATGAAAAGAAGAATAATAGAGAGCTCACACATAGAAAATTTTCAAATTTAGAAACTTCTTTCCAAAGTACAAGAAATAACCCTTTTCTATAGGATGATCCTTATGAAAAATAAATAAATCAAAGGGAAATAAACCTTATAAATCTTGAGGATTCTCCAAATTCTGATATTACTTTACCTAATCCTGATATAATTTTTGGAAATAGTGATGCCTTGAGAAGAAAAATACAAGAAAAAATGATATTAAGGAAAATATTAGAAAAGGATAAGGAGGAAGAAGTCATGGCAGTTGTGGTTGAGAGTGAGAACTTACAAAGAATGTTGGCTCAACTCAAGTTGATGAATCAAGGTTTTGATCAGGATTCTAAGGGTTTAAATAAAGAGATTTTTTGTGATATGGATGCCAAGGAGGAGCATATGGAGAAGAAAAAATATTTAGAGAAAATTCAATTGGAGCATGAGCCTATGATCAGACAAATTGTTGACTGGGAAAAAGAAAGGTTTTTAAGGCCTCATAATTCTTTACAAGAGCCTCCTCTAGTTGGTACAAGTAACCTTTCATTAGACAAAGGTAAATAGAAGGTTACTGGTATACAAATTAATGATTCCAAAGATACAGTGAAGGCATCCCATGGTATGTTTTTACTTGACATAGAGCTAGAATGAGCCAAAAAAGTAAAAGATGATATTGCCAAATAGCTGGAAAAGGCTGAAATAGATGTTGCTACTGTAGAAATGAAGAAAAATATTGCTTTCATTCAGTCTACTACAAATCGTAAAGCATTTGATACTATTGCTAATACTCAGGGTAGTAGTGGATTAGGTCCTAAGGTGAAATTTTTTTTTTTTAAAACTTAATGTCATGGGATCTAGTTGATTTTAGGGTACTGCAAATCAAAGCCAGGGTCTTGGTACAAGTGGCCAGAATCTTGGAGGTGGTTTTTAGAGAAGACCCATGTATTTGGAGAAATATAGACAATTATATTTTGATGGTATTCCAGGCCGACCAAATGTCATTCCAAATTAAATAAGGGATAAAAGCCCTTAATTTAATTGAAATAACGTAATAAATGGTGAGGAGCATCTAAAGGCTTTCTATGACATGATGAATGATTATGAAATAGAGCATGAGGATATTGTTATGAAGCTATTTCTACAATCCTTAATTGAAGACACTAGAGATTGATACTATGGCCTTGCTACTTGAAGTATTTGTTCATGGGATGAATTTACACAATGTTTTAAAGAACAATATGGTGATCATGTAAATTCCAGTTATATGTTGATTGAGCTCAACAATATCAAGAAGTTTCAAAATGAAACTGTAACTAAGTTCAATAGTAGATTGTAGAAGGCCATGCATATACTATTCCAAGTGCTAAGGTTAGATGAAAGTTTGTGTCTTACTACATATTACAATGCACTAGATGGTAAGATTTCCTATCTTGTAAGAGATAAGAATCCTAGTACTTTAAGGGATGCTTATAAGATGACAGTTATATAGAAAGTAATAGAAGGGATTCCTTACATGCTCAAGAGTGGACAACTTTACAAACACAATTATGAGGGTCTGTACCTAAGATGTTTGGATAGAACGGAGGCAAAACAAATATTGGTGGACTTTCATGACAAATACAGAATGGGACATGGATCGACGGAGGCTACAACTCACCAAATCCTGAGGGTAGGGTATTTTTGGCCAACGATATTTAAAGATACCAATGAACACATGAGATCCTGCCACACTTGCCAAACTAGTGTGACTCGAGAGAAAAATTGAGGAATTCCTTTACAACCAGTCTATGAGGTACGCCCGTTTGCCCAATGGGGCTTAGATTTTGTTGGAGTGATTAACCCCCCTTCATCTACAGGACATAAGTTTATCTTAAAAACCATTGATTATTGCATGTGCTAGATGGAGGTGCAAGCTTTGAAGAATTATACCACTAAGGATGTGACCAAATTTGTGGAGGAACGCATCATAACTAGGTTTGGAATGTCATTCTATCTGGTATGTGACAATGCCCCTTCTTTCTCTTCAGCCTCACTCACAAAATGGGCCTTCAAAAAATAGGTAATCCTCAAATTCTCTTCAAATTACTATCTGCAAGGTAATGGTGTAGCAGAGTCTACAAACAAAAATCTGACAACAGTGATCAAACACCTCCTAGATGAAAACCTTTGGGACTGGCACACTCAGTTGAAATATGCTTTGTGGACTGATCGCGTAATGATCAAGAATGCCCTGGGGATGTCTCCATACCAACTAGTCTACAGATTACAACCGGTCTTTCCTATGAACCTAAATATCCCAATTCTAAGATTCATGGACCAATACGTAGGGGAGGAAGATCAGGTATAGGTCAGACTCATGAATCTCCTAAAGCTAGAGGAGAAATGGACTTTGGCCTTGGAACATGTATCCAAACATCAGGCTGTATTCAAAAGATGGTTTGACAAGAGAGCTACCATCAAATCCTTCAGGATCTCTGACCTTGTCCTCATGTGGGATAAGGTGAAAGAAAAGCCAGGCAGCCACACCAAGTTCCAAAGACTATGGACAGGCCCTTACCAAATATCAGAGATCCTGGGGAAGAACACTTTTAGGATCAGCACATTGGATGGAGAGTTAACCCCATTACCAGTCAATGGGTGATTCCTCAAACACTACTTTGGATCCTAAATGGGACTATTTTTTGTCCCTTGTACCATAGTCACTTGTACATTTTTTTTCCCATTTTATTTGTTGTTCTCGCCATTAGTCCTTTCTTTCGCTCCTGTTTTTTTTTTTTCCTTCAGTCGGGGCTTGTTTGTTGTTTCAGGTCAGTGTGTTTTGGATCCAGTACAAGTGTTTCACAAGAGGAGCAGAGGTATTTCTTAGTCAAATTTCTCCAACGATACATGTAGTGTAAGAGAACCTTCCCAAAAGACAAAGTAGTGATGATTATCATTGACAAACAAGAGGAAGTTCAAAGTTTGGTCATCCTAATCACAAGACACATTAAGGTACAAACAATAGAGGGCATTGGTTTCTAAGGCGTTTGTCAATTGTATCCAACCTGAGTGCATAGGTTCGAGTACCCACCGATCCTAGAACCCAAGTCTGAACTAAATACAGAGGCAATAATGAAAGAAAGAAGAGCCCAAAAGGGAAAGTGAAAGAAACACTCACAAGAAAAGTGCCCCAAAGAGGTCATGAGTGAAAGATCTGGGCAACACCGCTTAATCATTGCTCAGATCACAAAAAGAAGAGAGAGAAAGAAAGAAAAGAAGTTATGGACCTGAATACATGGAACACACTGAGCGTCCAAGGCTTGATACGTCTCCAAGCAAGCAAAAGGAACAAACTGGTTTCCCAAAAGATGGAGCTCTCACAAAGAAATTTATGGCCTAGCAAGAAGAACGGACTTGGGTGATTATGACAACCTCTATTAGGGCTATGGATGCCTCACTGGTAGTAGAGCAAGGTTATACTTGGGACTCGGGGAAAACTTTGTCAGGCTATGAATGCTTGACTAGCAGCAGAGCTCTTTCTTGGAAGCCTTGGTTTATTTGGAAAAGTTGGGGATAACTAGAAAGCACCTTGGTTATCGCAACCAAAGGGTCAAGGAATGAACACACATGAACACACATAGTGAAACTAATGGAAGAACCTTATATTGGAGGTCATTGAAAGATCATCGACTCCACCACCTCTTGGTTCGGTTCTACTACAAAGCTACTTTTTGAAGGAGTATTGATGATGAAGAAATGCCTTCGTCATTCCTCCTTTTTTCAGGGCTATTTGTTGTGGGTCCACAACACACACCCCATTTTAAGGTCCTCTGACCATGGGGACCCCACTTTTTCTTTTTTATCTTGTCGTCGTGTCCACCCCTCGATGATATCCAATCAGCCACCAGGAAAGACTACTGAAACCAAAGGAAGAAGCCTTTTTCGGCCTTCCGTCCCTTTCAGCCTTTCAAAGGACTTAAGTCCTCCAAAATAAATAAATGGCTTAAAGGCCAAAGACCTGACCTTTCATCTCCTTCAGACTTTTGGAGGACTTAGATCCTCCAAAATGTTGAAATGGCTGGAAGGCCGAAGACCCGACCTTTCAGTGTTTTTGGACTCTGAAAACACTGAAAGGTCAGAGGTTTGGTTCCTTGTCTGGTCTTTTCGGCCTTTCAGGGTCTGCACCCCCGAAACTGTTGATGTCAGCCTACGAGTTATAAAAGGGGTGACTTCCTCTTTTCATTACATTGCATTTTTCTTTTTGTACTCCCGCTCACAACTCCGCTTGTTTCTCCTTGACAACCACTTCCACCTCTGAGCCACCTGGTTGCCCTCCCCTACTCATTCACCCAAGGCAAGTCCTCCTCGCCCCCTTTTCATTTCTTTCTTTCATCTAGGTCTAATTTTGTTTGTCTTTGTGGTGCGCCTAGCGCTTGTCTAGCCTAGGGCATTTCATTTTGTCACCCTCTCAGGCTTCTATGTCTATTGTGCATCGATATGGACGTCCCTCCTTGTCGACACTAGGGTTTTCTGGCATCAATGAGTCTAGGTTTAGGGTTTTCACATTTTTTGTCAGTCACGGTGCCTACCATGGGTTTTCAGCCTCCGAAAGGCCAAAAAATAGATCTCATCCTCGCCAAGTGTTATTTCAGACGTTTCAGCCTTTTGGATGTTTGAAAGGTTTGAAAGTCCAAAAAGCTGAACAAACGAAACCCCTAATCACTCCATCTAGGCTCCTAACCATGTCCGAATAATTTGGCGTTCTTGTGCAAACCCCTCCTAGTTTGGTGTCCAAAATTTTGAAACCTCCGATGGCCTTGACCTTACCATTTTGCCTGTTTGCACTTTTGGAATTTTCAGTCTCCGATTTAGTTTTCAATGTCTGAAACCCCTGAAAGGTCTAAAAGTGCAAAAGCTTTCACTTTAGCTATTTTTTAGCTCCCTTTACTTGCTTTCATAGTTTAAATTGATTTTTCTGTTCAATAAGCTACTTATTGTTGTCTTTTCTTGTAGGAATGACTGAACCAAAGATAGTATCCCCAATGAAGTTTCAACACAAGGGGAATCCCCCGATCTCAAAGGTGGGGAACAAACATAGTGAGATAACTGATACCAACATTGGGAACATGGACTAGAATGAATTCCTGACCCAATGCTCCCAACCAGAAAATAGATCCGAGGACTGTACCTCATTAGTCTTATCCAGGCTGGTAAATGTAGCCACACACCCCGTGGCTATTACATCTTCAGAATTGATCATCACCCTGGCTCGCCACTATGATTCAGATAAAAGGGTGGTGGTAAACTCAGAAGATCAGGTTGTATTAGACATCAGGCCGGATGTCATTGAGGACATCTTTCACCTACACAAAGGCATAGATAAGTTCTATGATTTCTACATTGAAAAGGGGAACAAATGGTTTGGTAACATGGAGAAAATAGTAAATGAGGTCATGAATAAGGAGTACCTGAAGAAAATAGTTCCCAAGAATAGACTGGACAAGATAGACGTCTGAAGGGGTTATATGAGAGATGATATCTAGGCAGCTATAACAATGATAAGTTGGATGTACGGGTTACGACAGTCCACCCAACTTGAGCACTGGATGATTCTACTGATAGAGAGGATTAGGGAACGAAAGGAAAGATTCGACTAGGGCACTATTATTAGTGACAACCTAGATGAGCAGTTGATAGCAGTGAAGCATAACCTGAAGTTCTACATGAGCACTTACATAATGTATCTACTAGCTACATGGGCAGATTATCCTGACCTCACCAAGAGGGAAAGTCTGAATGATCCAAATGCATGGCCCCATCTTGTATACCCGTAGTTGGTAAAGGGAGCAAACATGTTAGAGGATTCCCCTAATTACCGAATAGTCAATGACGCATTCATTTTTGTAGTCATCCAATCTATTGAGGGTGACTTTGCTAAAAGGATGTTAGAAGAAGCTACTACTAAGGTGAGGGCTATTGGGGCCTATTTCATCTAGTTTAGGAAATTCACATACATTCAGATAGCTAGGTCAACCATACAACCAAAGAAGCTACCCAGGTACCCATCTGACTGGATAATCATATTGGAGATGGTCAGGCAGCTCATAGATGCATACAAGCACATCAAGCATAAGAAGAAGCACTATTGGGACTTTCCCATCTCTTTGGGACCCTATACATTACAGGATATGAAGGTTTGCAAATCCCTTTCTTTTGAATGGGATGACTGCCCCTTACAAGTTTACAAGATAGTGCAAGCTTGTTTTGACCCCATAGGAACTTATAGCCACATCATCGACAGATTCTACATACATGAGCCACACCTCAAAGATCATTGGATAAACTATATAGATGACCATGAGGTTAGAATCTGTGATTACTGCAGAATGAACCTAGCTCTGGCAAAAGAGGTGTTAAAGGTTCCTGTTTCCTTGAAGATATGGGAATGTGATTCAGAGGATGTCTTAGAAGATATTTACACACAAGATAAGGTGTATGACTGGCTGATCATGAACACCGAGGTAGACAAAGATGAAAATGATTACATAGACTTCAGGACAAGGCACATGATAAAAACCACTATATCTTGGATCAAGAAGCCACATTGCGTGAGCCCGATCCTAGTGAAAACATTAATGGAGCCCTCCAAGAAATTAGAGAAACAACAAGGAGAGAAGTCAATAGCTCCTAAATATAAGAAGGCTCCCCCTCAGAAGCCAAGAATAGTGTATGGTCATGAATGACCAGTTGAATATGGCCCCAATCCTAGACCTATGAAAACCAGAATGATGGGGTAGATTGACCCACCAGTAGGATTGTCACAACCCCAATCAGGGGAAGGCCCATCCACCTCTAGCCAATCTTCCCCCACCACTAAGAAGAAAAATTATAAGAGGAAGAAGAGTTCCAAATCTCCGCAGTTAGGATGCAAGTGAGCTCTTAGTTTGAAAGACCATGTTGCAGAAGAGGAGAGAAAAGGAAACTACTAAGAAACATAGAGAGGAACCCAAAGAACAGGATGATCCTATAGATCCACTAGGACTGGATGAGTTTATGGTCTCTGATTTTGAGGGACTTGAAGGCTTTTTAGACCAAGGCCAAGACACATACACTGGGGCACCACCACTCATACAACCTCAAGTTTCTCTCACTCCACCACCACTCATACAACCTCAAGTTGCCCTCAATCCACCACCGTTCATACAACCTTAGGTAGCCCTCACTCCTCCACTAGTCCAGTTCACCAATCCTCCGGTGAATGTTCCTACTCCACCAGTAGGTCCTGATTATGCTCCAGGGCCTAAAACCCAAGACAGTGGGGTAACTCAGAGTTTAGTAACAGACAATGTAGCTGGAGGGAGTCATGTTTTCACTCCACCACCCCACATACTTACTCCACCAACTTCCTTACTGACTCCAACACCTCCTCTTGCACCAACTCCACCTCCATCTACTACCACCATCTCCTCACCTCCCACTACAGTCATGCCAACAATTATTTCACTAATACCAATCCCTTCAACATGTGCCAACACATCACCTTTTCAGACTTCACTAGAGGCCATGATCGGTCTCAGGCTAGAAGGGGTAATTGATTCATAAGTCGACAAAGGCCCAGAGAAGGAAAAGGGAAAGGTAGTCAGTGAGAAAGATAAGGAAGAGGAGGAAATATAGGGGGATGCAAAAGAGGATATACTGGAAGAAGGAGAAGATGGACAAAGAAGAGAGGTAGAGAAGGAATCAGAATAGGGAATAGCTCCAGGGCAACAAGGCTTGACCTCAATTCTCCAATGGAACCATACGAGCCAGTAACTACCCTTGGTAAACCTACTTGGTTTACCAAGGAGATACAACCCTGGAAAAGAACCTACACAAGTGAACTGGATGGAGAATATACAAGTATAACTGCTGTGAAGCAAGCTTTCCACCATGCAAACATGAGCATGCCTGCTAAAACTATCATATGTGACCCAAGACACTAAGGGTTGGTGGACAGCACAAATAGCTATCCCACCTCAGAGCACCTCTCAAACCATGGGTTCTTCAAGAGACTATAGATTCAAAGAGGTGGACTTGGGGGAACCAACTAGAGAAGGGAGCAAAATATTAGCAGCTTTGGGACTCAAGTATGCTCTGGGTTTCATGAATAAAGATGAAGAAAACATCAAAGCTTTAATAGACCAGAATGAAGCTTTGAAAGGGTTCATCCAAAAAATGGTGGGCCCCATTGACCCAAATTGTTCAGAGGCTTCATTACAAGCCATGATTGATAAAAGGGCTACACCAGATTTGCCAGCAGGATTAACCCCCTCTTTCATCCAGGCGAGTGCCGACTAGATAAATGACTTCAAATAGTTTAGAGAGAAGGCAATCCCATCAATATTTAGGCCATATAGGACCATCTTGGTTGAGGTTAATTCACTCATCAACCTGGTGGAAGATGACGGGGGGATGGATGCCGAGGTAGCTAAGTGGTAGGCAGCTCTCCAGGATTTGGAGGTAATAAGAACACAGCGCTTCCAAATTTTGGTCAAAGTTTATGAGGGTGAAGAGCTGGATAAATTTGTGACTTGGACCAAACAAATGGCCAAAATAATAAATGCCTACAAGGAACATCAGTCCCTTGTAGAAGAAAAGCGGGAAGAGGTAATAAAATGGGTCTCAGATATAGATACCTTCTTCATAGGGGTTGGCCTCAGTGTTTACTAATACAAAAGCCAACAGGCTCTACATCCCTCCATTGAAGTGGTCCAACAATTTAGGGACGTTCTAGCCAGAGTCAATACCAAAGAGGCCTTGCAACAACTATTCTACATGAAGAATGAAATACACAGGATGTCACAGCATGAATATGAGATCACATTCTTTGCTTCTGAATTGACTATCTTCAGAGAGAAACAAGAATGAAGGGTCACAAAAGTAAAAAGAAAAGAGATCAATTTTGAGGAAGTTCACGAGATTGTGCAGAGGCTTGGAGCAGCTCACCCAGAAGTCTTCACTGGATAAGGTTCTAGGTTTCAAATATCAGATGGACCGGGCAATATTTTCACACTTGGTCAAATTTCACCAAGGCAGTATTTTTCGGCCTTTTAGCCTTTGATTTTTTGGCCTTTCAGCCTCCAATTTTGTCAGCCTTTCGGCCCATATAGTAGGAGTATTTTTTGGCCTTTTGGCCTGCAAAGATTTCGGCCCTTTGGCCTTCTCAAAGTTTTTCAGCCTTTCAGCCCACGACAAGTTTGAACTTTTGGACCTCTGAAGTTTGAATATTTTTAAGAGAACCTAGGAAATTTTGAATACATTAAAGTTTCGGGGTAGATGTCAAGGTCTGAAACAACTGGGTGTTTTCAGTGAGGTCACTTTTCTCAACACTAGTTTGAATCTAGATCAGATCAATGGACAACTTGAGTTCGTTTCAGAGGAACTAAGGGTCTCCTATCAGTTTCCACCATTAGAAACAACCCAGGTGAAGGATCCAAGAAGCATCCACCAAGATCAAGAAGAAGACTCCCAGTTCACAAAAGGAATTCTCCTCCTTTCTCTCTCTCTTCTCTGGCAGATTTTTCCCTCTTTGCATGAGCAAATGGATTGTAAATGTGTTCAAGAATCCATGCAAGTTACATAGTATCAGTTAGCAGTAGTTTACCTTCAACAAAGTTCTAGTTTTAGTTCTATTTCTCTAGTTTAGACTCTCTGATGCCCTAACTCTGAAAATCAGAGTTGTGGATCAAAACTCTATATATTGTAATAAAAAAAAACAATGTAAAGGGCTGAATTTTTAATACAATAAAGATCTACATTGGGTGCTTCATTCGTGGTGTGTGAATTACTGCTATCTATGCAAATTTATTGAATGTATGCTTGCATTGTTCTTTATTTTCAGAGAGCCCTTTATGTTATTGTGTTTCAAATTTGTGCTACTTTTAGTTGGAGTTTGTTGCTGTGTATCTACCTTGCTGTGATGAATGTGTGGAAAATATTATCTTCAAGATTAACGATAAATCTGTCTCGTGGGTGCGCACATCTTGGTGGCTTTGCGATTTGATAGATTTTGAATATCTTGCATGAGTGAATATTTTTTCTCTCTAAAATGCTTGCATCCGTGGAGTAGTGAATTGTGACTTGGTCTAATTTATGCTTCGTGGGTTGTTCCAAATCTCTCCAGCATTCAATTCGCAAGGAAGGGTTTATGGCGGTTTATGTCCTTAGGATTTCACTTTTTTGCAATTTGTTCCTTTCTCGTTACCCTTCTCTCATTTCAAACACTGTCATTAATTCTGGAATTACCATCTTGAAAAACACAAAATTGCATTTTATTTACAAACACCATATTTGTTAAAACAGAAAATACCCAAAAAAGAGAATTAACAATATTTTTTAGTTTACTATCTTGAACGTACCAGCAAAGGCCTCCTCATGAACAATCACATTTATCTTCAACTGAGTAACCAAGCAGGTTGTGACCCAACCCCGGAGAACCTTGGGAATAACTCTTTTATTCTTTCAAGAGAGGAGATCGAATCTCGAGATCCTAGTTCAACAGGTACCAAGTGGGGTAGTTAGTTTTGATCCTTGTTACTCTCTCAAAGCCCAAAAGAACTTTCTAAACTCTACCCAAAGTTAACTCACAAATTTCAACTCAAGATGACCCATCTAGAAGCTTCCTAACTGAAGGTAAGCTTGGGTACTACACTAGGTAACCCCCTAGTTACATTTACTAGCCATGCCAACACATAAGCACTTAATTTGTCAAAATTGACACAACATAATAAAAAAAGGTATGACTTAATTAACATTTACATTACTGAATTTAAATACAATCAAACAAGTCACTTTCACGAATAAAAGACTAAACAACGAGGTTCATGTCTCCACGTATAGACAAAACCATAATATTCACGGAATTAACATAGGTTCAATTTCGAGTCCCCATTTTAGAAGCATGGCCAATTTTCCTGCACACTCATTGAACAAATTAGTAGGTCCAATAAAACATCATATAAAACATAACAAAATTTATCATACACTAACACTTGCATTAAACAATAACTCTTTGAATTTTAAACAAAATTTGCATTTAATTAAATAATCATAACATGATTTTCCTAAACCAATTTACATCATGATAACATCTACATACTAATTCAATATATTGCATCATCAAAACTAAATCATAAATGGAAATCTGCATCACCAACATAGAGTATCACATAGGTACCCTGATTACATACTCAGGTACTGCATACAAGCAAAGGATTCAACATATCCATAAAGAAATACATGTATCCCAATAGTCCAACTATATAAAAAATCAGTATCAATTATAGAGCATAACAAGTGAAAAATAGTGGTAAGATATCACAAGTTGGGGTAGGCCTCACACTAATACTTTCCATATATTGTTAGATATTCCTATGGTTTTTTCCTCGTTGGTTTTTCCATGTAAATCTAGTGTTCTCTAGTGCATTGGTGTTGATCTTATATCTTTCATTACTATTGATTAAATTTACATTTTTTTTATAATTAAAATGAAAAACTTAATATTGTTAAAGACTAATTCACCCCTCGTCTCAGTGTTTGGGTGTGCTCAACAATTGGTATCAGAGAAAGGTTCCTTTGGAGTAATATTAATCAGTTGAAGAAGGTTCAAGATGGAAAAATATGGATCTCACAAGACTTCTAAGCTTGATAGTTCAAACTTCCCTCTTGGAAAGTAAGAATGAAATCACATTTATCCTCATTAGGGTTTAGTGTTTGGAACTATTTCATAGATGGTTATACTCCTACAAATGTTTTAGAGATCGGAGCATATGTGAATAAGAGAAAATAAATATATGTAATTATGAATGGACTTGTAGATTTGGAAATTGTAACGGTGATGCATTGCACTATTGCCAAAGAAATTTGGGGTAAACTCAATGGTATATATGAAAGTGATGTAAAAGTAAGGAAAATGAAAATGCAAAATTTTTTGAATCACTAAAATGACATAAAACGTATTAGTGGAGAAATAAAAGAAGATGAAGTTTTGAAAAGGATGATAATTGGTAGCTCTCTGTTTGAAGCCTTTTTTTGAGTTAAGCCCAAAGAGTGGCATGATGTAATTATTATAATTAGAAAACATCTGCTAAATTGGTATTTTTGTTATAGTATTACTTTGATGTACTAATGATTTAGTGTCAAATGAGTTATAAGGGAGTTCATATAAAAAACACACATGATGTTGTTGAATGGTGCAGGACACATTTCACATCAAATGAGGGTGACACACATCAGGAATGAATCAAGCGGTACCACATAGAGAATTATAAGGGAGTTCGTATAAAAATGCACATGATGTTGTTGAATGGTGTAGGAAACATTTCACACTGAATGAGGATGTAACATTATCAGGAATGAATCAAGTGGCTCCACATAGAGGATTTTGGGAGATAAAAGGTAAGCACGTATTTTTAAATTATGCATGTGTGATATATATATATTTATTCTTGTTTAAATTTTAAATTCTTTATTCAAATTTATAAAATGAAATTCATAGTTGTCCCCTTTTTATACAACATTATATATGCATGTGTTTAGGTGTGGATAGAAAAATTATGCTTGGTTGCAAGAGGATAGAAAATAGGCAATCTTTTCATTCACTTATGAGTATGAATTGTCGTAATTGGATGTTGAACACTAGGGACTACTCATGCTATTGTTGTCACTATATTGATGACAATTATGAGGAATGCATCAATCAGGAATGTGGATATGTAGGTGCATGGAATCTAGTGCCACTAGTTGTTATTGATACATTTTATAAAGATGAAGATGAAAACTTTGATGACGTTCCTTTGATTTCTACTGGTTACGATCATATCTTGGGATTGGTCAAAATTGCTAAGTATAATAAATTGAGTTTCACATTATATGACATTGAGTTGCATGTGTGTGTGTGTATATATATATGTATATATACATATATATGTGTATATATATATATGTATATATATATGTATATATATATACATATATATACATATACATATGTAT
>MU223381.1:570099-581437 GCA_018584345.1 Thuja plicata | reverse complement strand
TTGGTGATAGGTTCCTTTTCATGACTTCTCTCCTCATCAGGATTTAATATCTCACTCCATATTTTATGTGTTTCTTCTTCAAGCTCTATAAGCTTCTCTTTAAGAAATTTATAAGCTCTCAATTTGGGTGAGAATATTTTTGCATATTTCTCCATGACTTCATTTATTTCTTCTCTTGTTGATTCAGGAGGCATAAGAGAAACCAATACTCTTTCTCTTATCCTCTTCTCCTCATGGAGTGCAAAAGTGAATCTAGAATAAATTATATCTAATAGCTCTTGTGGAACATCACGGTTAGTGAAGTGTAGTGGGACATAATAGTGTCTACACATCTTAGCAATAAGTGCATCTTCAATCTTATTTTGTTCTTCAGTATCCCATCTTAACCATTTCCTAATCTTAGGATGTGCAATAGATGTAGCTTCAAAAATGTTCTTACATATTTCATCGATATCCTCAGTGGGTGATGTAACCTTTGCTATTTCCTTTGCTTATTTTACAGTGTCAGGTTCATCCATTGCTGAATCCTCTAAGTCCTCATTAGTTTGAACATATTTCCTCCTTTTGGTAGGTGCCCTAGCTGGTTGTTTTTCCTTTTGTGTGTCAGGTTTCCTCTTATACACTGTCCCTTTCACCATGGGAGAAGGAGTTGCATCTTTTGTTGTTTGACTCCTTGTTCTAGACTTCTTAGGTGGAGGAGGAGGTGGTGAATAAGAATTTTCTTCCTTTGATTCTTGTTTCTCTTCTGTATCACCAATGGGAAGATGATCCTCGGCAATTTCCTCCTTATCCTTTTGTTCCTCCTCACCTTCTTCTTCTTCTTCTCCTTCAGAAGATATTTTCAAGTTCTTTTTCAGATTCTTCACCATTCTTTTTGACTATTTTACAGCCTTCTTGACAACAAGATTTGTCTTAATCTCTATTTTAGCCTCTTCATAGGTACCATGTCTTAGTTGTTTGTTGTCTATTGGTTCATTCAATAGTGCCTTAATGCACTCATTGGATAATCCTATTTTGATTTCATAATCCAATTTTGAAAGCCATGATTTTCTGGGAACTACTGCTTGTATGTATGTGAAATCAGTATCTGCCATGAAACATATTTCTTCACGGTGTTCCTCCATCAGATTCTTAGGAATCCTAGTTCTTTCTTGTAGCATTTCCTTAATGGTTTGAAATATTCATGCATTACATTATCAAAATCTATTCCTAGTGATTCTATGAATTCACCTATCTAAATGGTAATGGATCTGCTTGTGTCCCATGTAACTTTTCCAATGGAAGGAAAGTATTCTTCAAAATAAAAGAATATGCACATTATGAGGGAACCAAACTTACATTTGTTTGTCCTTGAAGACCTTATTGTGCACATGTTCTCATCAAATTGATGTAGTAGGATCTCTGCCAGATCCATCCTCTTCTCCTGTTTGATAATCTTGTATGCTGTGCTCATAGCAGTGCTAGATTGTTGTTCATTCGGCTTGCTTGGAATATCTTGTATCCAACAACACATGCTCCAAACTTTAGTTCTACATCAGTAATGCTGTTGACCTTCAATGCCCTTTTATCTAATTTTGTGCCAGTTAGTCTTTCAACTTCTGCTAGAGATGGGTGTTTGTGAGCCTGTGGCTTATTAGTTGTAGGATAACCAGTAACCGCATGAATAACATCCTTTGTTATTGTCTTTGGCTTGTTTATCCATAGAGTGTTGTCATGAAATTTGCTAAGAACAATTTTAATCCATTCTATTTTGAAAACCTTGGGAAAATGCAGTGCATCTATGATTCCCTTTACTTCCAAGTGTTTATGCTCTTCTTTGAGATTTCCAGCATCGTCACATAATGCCCTATAAGCATTATCTAGGTCTAGATCTCCTATCTCCGAGATCTTGCAGTGAATGTAGGACCTTACGTCCTCTACCATTAAAACCCTAGGTGGGATTCGAGAGAATGTTGTGGAATCGTTAGGTTGTGAAGCTATTTCAGGATGTATCTTGTATTTTGGTTCAACACACGTGCCTCTGCTGACAAGCTTGAAGGGTTTCTTCTTATCCTCCTTAATTTTCTTTGCTCTAGAAGTCAATGCTATCTTGTTTGCAATTTAGGGATTTTCATAAATAATAACAGTGTGATCGATGAGTATGATTACTTATGGATTCTCTGTGATTTCCTGTGAATGTGAATGCTTTGTGTCATAATGATTTCTATTGGGTCGCTTTCCAATCTTCTCTTAAATTGCTCTGGTATGCTTTGCTCTGCTCAAAAATTGCGGGTGTGATAATGAGTTTACCCATCAGGATTTTATAACCTCTTTGTAACCTAAGTTGTCATTAATGCTTACCAACTCATCAGTTTATGAAGACTGGTTTCATCGGTAAAGACATTCATAACATCTCTGGTGTTTGTGCCAAGCGTCAGGGTAGCTGGCAGTTTTGGAGACTTCACTGATGCTCATCGGTGAGGTTGCGAAGACAGCTTTCTGTTGATTCAACATTCACCGATATCCATCAGTTTACACTTAGCTTGTGTAATGACCGATACATTTTGGTAAGTAATGCTAACTTTTCTGTGTGTGTTCACCAATGCAAATTATGCCCAATAACTGATGGTTTATTTTCAATAGTTTAGCAAATAACAATATATTGCATCTTTATTCATGCTAATGTTACAATATGAACTATATATGATGGAACTGATGTATAATGTAACTTGTCATAATGCAGTTCCATACTTACTTGTGATATCTAGTTGGATGTAGTGATGTCACCAGATCCACTGGATGAGGTGGCACCATTTGCATTTCTTGTTCCAGCACATTCCGTGTTTGAGGCTTTTACCCACATCTTATTCCTCATTCTTTTGATGTCTTCAATGGTATTTCCATTGGGATGTGTACTTGTGTCTGTCAGTCAATCTTTGCAACCTTTTATCACATGTCCAACCTTATGACAGTGCAAGCATGCCATACCTAGATTGGTCTAACCTCTTGACCTTCTGGTCCATTTTCTCATACAGTTGGTAGCAATATGACCATACCTTCAACATGCTATGCAAATTACCCATGTGTTATAGTCCAAAACATATGAGTTACCTATTCTTGCTGGTTTGTAGCTTTTATCAGTTTCCTTTGGTGTCCATGCCTTGTTGTTCTTTTTCTAGCATTCCTTATGTGTATGACCATTCATCTTGCATGTAGGATAATACTTTTCCATATAGGTTTTTCTCTTTGGATTTTTCACTTTGGATCTGCACTCATGTGCCTTGTGTCCTTTCTTTTGACATTTATAACAATTACCAATAAAAGTAGATTGTGCTTGAGAAATACCTTTCATTTTGCTTCTGCAAATGTTTGAGGTGTGGCCTAGTTTTTCACAGTGATTGCATGACAACTTCTTGGATCTTGGGGTTGTGAAATAATTCCTCTAATCTGATTGATTAGAAGATTCACCATTCTCATTGTACCCTAATCCTATGTAGTTGTTGACTCTCCTTTGTCCATCAAGAAAATCATCCATCCTTTTTTTGCTATCCTCAGCCTTTTTGATCAATTCGTTGTGTTGATTCTGGACTTTGATTTCATGCTTCAATTTTTCATTCTCTTCTCTTAGCTCACCTATGATTTGTATTCTTTCAATGAGTTCTATATTTAATCTGTTCGCTTCTTGACTCATAAGAATTATCTGGTTTGTAATCTCATGGTGATGCTTAGTGAGTCTTTGAATTTTTTATTCTCTCTCTTGTAGCTGCTCTATAATTTTCCTCCTATCATAAATGGCTAGTATTCTTTCATTTCTAGCTTTTCTTGCATCATTCATGACATCAATCATTTTCACCATTTGAGTCTCTTGACCAATTTGCAGCATCTTGATTTGATCTATCAGATGTAGATTGATCTCTTGCATATTTGTAATTTCTTCAACTGATGCGTCTGAAGCTTTGTTCATTGATGATTCCGTTGTTTCAAAGTAATCTATTATTTCCAATTCTTTGTAGTCTTTCTCATTCAGCCTGGTTGCCATAATATTTCTTTCATCAAGAAATTTTCTCAGTTTTATTCTCGCCTCCTTATACTGCTCATATTGTATTTGCATCTGTAACTGCTCATTCTCAATAGTCATTTCCAGTCTGAACTTGTCCATTGCTCTGATCTTTTCTCTCAAGTCTTTAAGTTTTTCAAGAGAGAGACTTAGCTCTGATACCAATTGTTGGAATTATATTGGAATGATGTACTGAGAGGGGAGGGGTGAATCAGTACCTCTAAGACTTTTCTTTGTTAGCCCATTAACCCTTAATCATTAGTTTGTAAATTATCTTATCTAACTGTTCATCTTTCTTTCTGTATATGCAATCACATCATAAGTTCTTTTAGTATCTAACCATAACAGAAACATTCATTAAAATAGATAACACATAACACAAGATATGATATCGCAAAAAACTCATGTTAGGAAGTAAAAACTACGGTGGGGATTATTACCCATAAGACTTCACTATCTGCACATAAGAAGGGACCCGTTAAGGCTTACAATTGGTCACTTCTAATGACCTACCCTGTTAGGAGTATTATAGTGGATACCTGTTAAGATCTACTTCATTTGAAACTTTAGGAACACTGTTAAGTGTGCACTTTGTTAAGAGATTTGTAAAAAATGGTTAATTCCAACTTCTACAAAAGGATTTTAGATGTGATGCACTTGTTAGAATGCAACTACATAAGTCTTTGATCTGATGATGTATGCAATCTTCAATTTTTGATAAAAGATCCTATAAAGCTTCATACATATTAGTAATCATCCTTCCATGATTGAATAATACCTTTATCTGCTTGTTGGTAGCCTCTGTGTGTTCTTGACAACTGATGTGATCTATTTCTGAACTTTGCATGAATTCTACCTTTTTCTCCTTAGATGCTCTTTGTGGCTATCAACAACAATGAATTCATAACTCACAATTGAGTTGAACATCTATTTATACTAGTTTTTGTCTCAATTCTTGATTCATGCATCACAAGTTAACTCTAGATTCAAGGTTTACAACTTAACCTTGATCTTTAGTTAGATATGTTTTAGATCCATTAGGATGCTTTAAAACATTTACATAAAGCTTGCTTGACCCTCAAGTTATGATTTAAAAAAAATTAAAACTCTATAAATAGAATTACATTTCTTTATCTGTCGTGTAAAACTCAGATCCATTTTTTGTGGGTCCTTTAATTGACTGTCGGTTCTGATGGTCATTTTTCTTGGTCGTCAGTGTTCCTTTCTTAAACTGGTCGTTGGGTATGCCTTTTCTGTTCCTGTCGGGTTAGTTCTCATAACTGTGTCGCCGGTAATGTGGTCGCTGGTGATGCATGTCAATTCCATACTTAGCATTTTTCTTATGACCTTTGTGTCCTGTCAGGCATGTTCGCTATTTTCCGGTAATTTTGTAGTCTGTCGGTGACCTCTATAGTCTATCGGTGATCTCTGTCAATGTTTTTCACTAAGTGTGCTACTGGAAAAATAATGTCATCAATTTCTATGTCCTCATCTTGGATAAATTTGTAAATAGGCAACAAATTATTCAATGGTAATTTAGATTGTGTTTCATAAGGTAATTCAAAAGGGGAAACACCTATAGCTTTTTTCACTGCTATCCTATCAGCCCACAAAGACAAATTAAGCTTTGAATTCCAAGATCTTTTATTCTTTTCTAATGTCCTTTAATAATTTTTAGAATGCTCTTGTTATTGGATTCTTATTGTCCATTTTCCTGTGGATGATATGGTGAAGAATATGAAATCACAATACCACATTGATCATAGAAATCCTTAAATTTTTCAGACCTAAAGCACCTGACATTATCCATAACTAGCTTTCTTGGCACACCAAACTAGGTCAAAATGTTATCTATTAGAAAATCAATTACCACCTTATTGGTTTCCCTTTTGGTTGGTACAACCTCAACCCATTTTTTAAAATAGTTAGTGAGAACGAGGATCCAACTGTGAGCCCCCTAGACTTCTCTAAAAATTCAGCAATAAAATCAATGCCCCATTGGGAAAATGGGACTTCAACTAAAATTGGATTCAAAGGCAAAGCCCCTGAATACACTAGCTTCTTTGAAAACCTTTGACAAGCCTCACACTTCTGCACAAACTGATGAGTATCCTTGAACAAATAAGGCCAATAATAACCAGCCCTAAGTATTTTATGTGTAGTTGTCTTTGCTGAATAGTAGCCTCCACAAACACCACTATGTGTTTCTTTTAATACCTTCTCAGACTGAGCTTTATCTACACAAAAAAAGAGAACTCCATCTATATTTTTCCACTAAAAATCTCCTTGAATCAACACATATTTATGATCTTTTAGTCTGAGAGCCCTTCTTTTTTTTTCTTTCATGTCCTTGGGACATTTAGTATTCTTTAAAAAATATACAATATTAGTATAGCATGGTTGCATCTCAATGCTAGTTGGCATTTCATTTGATTTCACATTGTTCACTTGGGTAAGCTGCATATTTGTATTTGTCATGAGATTTTCCAGCCTCAAGCCTCTAACCAATTTGGTAATTTTGGATCTCAAGATCAAACTCTTGTATTATGTTGATCCACCTGCACCTCTTTCAAGTAACCTCATTTTGTAACAATATACCTTTAACAACAACATGAGGTACATATGCAACCTCCTTAGTACATACTAAATAAGGCCTAAAAGCCTTAACTACCTTAACTAAGGCATAGGCTTTCTTTTCCATGATTTCATAGTTCAATTCAAATACCTACAGAGACTTGCTACAAAATGCAATTGGATGTTGAAATCCCTCTTTGTCCTTCTGTAGTAACACTGCAGAAATTGGATGGAATGAATCAAATGAGAACAAAGAAAATGACAACTCATAATTAGGAGACTTTAAAACCGGTGCATCCTGAATGGCCAACTTAATATTTTTAAAATCTTGCTGATGTTCTTGATTCCAATCATATTTAACACCTTTCTTTAGTAATTTGGCAATAGGTTTTACAATTTTTGCAAAATTTATAATGAACCTTCTTACAAAATTTATCTATCTTAAGAAATATTGTACCCCTTTGATGTTCTTGGGAGGATTCAACATATTAATGGCCTCAATCCTCTCTGGATCTATTCTCACTCCCTCTTTGGACAATATATACCCTAATAACTTTCCCCCTAAAATAGAAAAATGACACTTCTTTGGATTAAGAGATACTCCAAATTTCAAAGCCTTACCAAAAATATTTTCTAGATGCCTGCAATGATCCTCATCTCTTTTCAAATATGCAGTTAGATCATCCTGATATACAACCATAATTATGTTTATGAATTCCTTAAAAGGAACATACATTTCTCTCTAAAAAGTGGCCCCTCCATTCATGAAACCAAAAGGCATCCTTACATAAACATAAGCTCCCCAAGGGGTAGTAAAGGTTGTCTTGAATTGTTCTGACTCATTGACCAAAACTTGATTGTAACCAAAGAATCCATCCATCATGGATAAAAGGTCACACCCTGTAACTCTTTGTAGCATTGCCTCCATATTAAGAAAGGAATAATTATCTTTGAGTGATACTACATTAAGTTTTATGAAGTCAACACAAAGCCTGATATCTCCATTCTTTTTTCTCACTAGCAAGAGATTTGACACCCATGATTAATGTATGATTGGCTTTATAATTTGAGCTTCCCTGAGTTTCATCAATTCCTCCTACATTTTGGATGCTAGTAATGGATTGATGGGTCTTTGGTTTTGTCTAAAAGGTTTCACATCAGGATTTAAATGAATCTCATGTTAAAACAAGTCCTCCCTATAGGCCTTAAGATCTTCATAGGACCAAGCAAAAACATGATTTTACTTCTTTAATAAGCGGATCAAATTTTCTCTGATGTGAGGAGATAAATTCTTTCCTATGTATAACATTTTAGGGACTGCCTCTAACCCTAAATTTATCTCTTCAATATTGTCCATCTTTACATCAGATTTATTAAGCAAGTGACCATCATTGTCATTGAAGATTCCCTCAAGTTGAATCAAACCCTTACGTATGACATTTTCAGCAACTAAACATCCTTAGTCCCAAAAATAGTTTGTTTGTCATCTATGGTTTCAACAAAAGTATTACACTCAATTCTCTGGTCCTTATAATCATCCATACATTGAATGAATCTAAGGATATCCATGTCATCCTCAAAAGCTTTCCAATTGTATATATTATCAGGAATTACAAGCTTGGTATTGGTTTCAATAGTAGAAATCCCAACCAAAGTTATATCATTATTCTTTATGGCTACATTTGCTAAGAAATAAGCCATAATTTTCTTAGATCCCTCTATCAATTCTATTTGGAAAGCATAAAAAAACTCAATTTTATCCAATACTGCATGCTTGTATAATTTCAATCTATCAATTTTAGCAGCATATAGGGATCTAATTTGGGAGATGGCTAACTCAGAATCCTCAAATACTCTTAACAACTTTATGCCATGCTTTATGGCAACCTCTAAGTCTAATAAAAATTTCATATTCTGCAGTGTTATTTGTGCATTGAAAAGCTAAGAGGAAAGAATATTTAAATGTAGTACCTGATAAAGATATAAAAACAATACCAGCTCTAGATCCTTCCTTGGAGCATGCACCATCAAAGTACGTCTTTCATATCTCATTTTTATTTTATTGTGACTCCTTCACAGTTGGTTCTTGATTTTCAACTTTGGACCCATCTTCCTCAATCCTAAAGTTTTCCATGTCGACATCAACAAAACAATTGAGCACCTTGGGATCCCTCCTTTTAATTATCACTGGAGAACGTGGCTCCCTATACAATTTGACATCACTCGCAACAAGTATATTAGCATATGAACAATCTAAAATTGCAAATGTCCTCCAACAACTGTTGCCCACTGTCTAGACAACAACATACCATAATGTGGTGGTGTATTAACCACAACAACATCCATCATAAAGGTAGCCTCAGGAAAAACATCAATCTTACTTCAATACCTTTTAAGGTTCCTATTACAGGTACCTCTCTATTATCCATAGAAAAACATCTTCTAAAAGATTTATCAAATTTTAATCCAAATTCCTTCATAATACCATAAGGCATTACATTTGTTGCTGCACCTAAATCTATAATACAATTTCTTATTATTTGGTCATTCACAAGCAACGTTACATAAAAAGGATCAATATGAGAGGACTCCTTAGTAATAATGTTCCCAACATAAATTCTAGGATCCTCATGCTCCTCATCATCTCCTTTTCTCTTGACATTCTTTGTAGTGGGAACAATATCATCAGTTATACCTTTGAGTAAAGAGAAAGCAACCTCTCTATGCTCCTTTATTTTTCAGCATCTCAACCAAGGGTACAGACACCCTCATTTGAGATAGTGTATGTCTCATGTAAAAATAAGGAAAACCTAAGAAATCCCCACTAGAATCCTTACCCTTTTTGTCCTTGTATTTCTTTATTCCTTGATCAACAATGGGGGTATCCTTGCATTTCTCTTGAATATTATTCTTGTTTTGAATTGGGGTTTCAAGAGAACCTTCCTTTATAAACAATGAACTAGGCTTTCCCTAATCCTTATCTACTCTCCTATTTCTTAAATTGTAATTACTCCTAGCTTGAGAAATCATAGCAATAGTGAGAGAGCTCACCTCTTCATCACCAAGTCTTCTTAATTGAACATGTTCATCCTTTGCATTAGCAACATTTATAGTATGATGCATATCAAAATATGGATCATCACCTTCATCCTCAACATATGTCATGAACATATTTACTTTAGTTATCTCCTCCTCTTGATCATTTTTATCATCCTCATCCTCAGTAGACCCCACCTAATCCTTGGCAACCACACACTCAAAATGATAATGTGTCATATTGTAGGGTAAACACCAAGAAGATTTCTCTACATTATGTACATTATTTCTCTCCAAAGGATCAAGAGTACCTTTATTGTTTATATTACTTGGTCCCTCTGATAGAGGCTTACCATCCTTCCATTGTTTTGATAAGGCATGTCCTACAATCTATAAGAGTGAGCAGACCTCTAATTTTGTTGTCTGTTATTCTGAAAGCATCGCTCATTCTTGTCTACCTTAGCAGTAAGGTCCTTGATAGAAGTGACCAGTTTGTCAACTTTAT
The DNA here is from genome assembly GCA_018584345.1 of Thuja plicata. NCBI lineage: Eukaryota > Viridiplantae > Streptophyta > Pinopsida > Cupressales > Cupressaceae > Thuja > Thuja plicata. The sequence continues at coordinate 571,286 of MU223381.1, read as the reverse complement.
CAGTTTTACCTTCTTCCTTGGGAAATCTATTAGATTGAACCTTAGGGTCTTTCCATAGCCTGCCATCATCTCTCTTCCAAAGTTTACCTAATTCCCTTCCAGGGATAACTTTAAGAAACCCCCCCTCCAAAAAAGTATAAAATTGTGGCGAATCACATTTTTTTTGAGGGACAATTTTTAATATTGATGGCGAATTGTGGTTCAAATTATAGATATTTGGTGGCGAATTTTTTAATTCTGTATACAATTTTTATAAAAAAATGGTGGAAACAAATGATTTTAATAGGAAAATTATTAATATAATTGGCGAAGCTGGAAAATTTTATTGATAAATTATGGCGAAATAATTTTCCAAATATTGTAATTAATTATTTGTCATGGCGAATGTATTTCAAAAATACATATAAACTTGGCGATTTAAGGGAATAGTTGTATAGTTGGTATGGCGATTTAATAATTGGAAATAAATATTAAAGTTTCATTCTCCAAAGTTTTCATTCTGAAAGGATGACACGTGTGATGTTTCCGGAGAGAGTTTTCAGTAAAGGAGTTATGTCACCACATTTCTTCCGAAATGCACCTTCCACTATTCATCTCTCTTAATCCAATGGTTCTGATTTGATGTTGAAGTTGCATCAGGTCCCACCTCTATGACATCAAAGACTCACATGTCCATTGGATTACAACATATCAACGGCCAAAGATGAATTTCAGGCCTACTATTGGTCTTCAAAATGTTTCTGACAAACTCTCGGCGGAATCATGACACGTGGTATGATTGATCATACCTTATTAGCCCGATCATACCATGTGTCATGATTCCGCTAAGAGTTTGCTGTAAACATTTTGAAGACCAACAGTAGGCCTAAAATTCATCTTTGGCCATTGATATGTTGTAATCCAACGGACGTGTGAGTCTGTGAGTTGTGACAAGAAAAAATTAAAAATTATAAAAAACTATCGTAGATAATAGATATGACATCAACTCAAGTAAAGTAATGACAATTAATGGCGATGAGTAGATATGACATGTCACATCAAGTAAATTTAATTAATGGCAATGAGTGGATATGACATCAAGTAAAGTAATGACAATTAAGCCGCAATTAATTGTGAATGACAGATAAGTGTGAACTGTGACATCATTATCTATTCATTACCAATTTACCTCGATAGAATAATGCCTT